>JAVGWX010000008.1:5324899-5507970 GCA_036924085.1 Ariolimax columbianus
AGGTGGTGGCGCTGTGTACTGAACTACTCTCTTCAGCTCGAATATTTCCAAAAGACGAATAGAGCAGCTGACCGTCTCCAAGGCGGACATGTGCTGCGCTCAACAGGTCAGGACATTAGAATCGACAATAGCCTTTATTTTAGTATAATTGACACCGGTTTTAGTTTGAGAATCGATTAACGTTCCTCATGTGTTGCCTCAAAATTTCTTTGCAACAAAAGTATCCATGCTTTTGTGTTTGCTTGACTTCTAATGTCGCTCTCTTTTCCGTTGCATTTCTCATTTTATGTGTATTTCTCTTTACATGTGTATTCTCTTAATATGCGTATTTTTCTGTATATGTGTATTTCTCTTTAAATGTTTATTTATTGTTGCTTGTTTACCAAATTATGTACCCCGTATCTTCGTATATGTGTATCTCTCGATTGTGTGTGTGACAGCGCTTTCCATGTGTCCGTGTCTATGACTCTGAGACTTAGCATGTTCATGACAGCGCTTTCCATGTGTCCACGTATATGACTGAGACGTAACATGTCTACGACAGCGACGTCCATTTTGTCCGCGTCTATGACTTTGGGACTTAACATGTTTACAACAGCGCTTTCCATTTGTCCGCGTCTATGGCTCTGAGACTTAATGTCTACGACATAGCTTTCCATTTGTCTGCGTCTATGACTCTGAGACTTCACATGCCTACAACAGCGCTTTCCATTTGTCCGTGTCTATGACTTTGACTTAACATGTCTACGGCACCGCTTTCCATTTGTCTACGTCTATGACTCTGAGACTTAACATGTCTACGACAGCGCTGCATGTGCGTGAGTGTATGTGTGTGTGTGCGTGTGCGTGTGTGTTTATTGTGTGTGCGTGTGTATGCAGGTGTATGTGTCTGCGTGTGTGTGTGTATGTGTGTGTGTGTGTGTGCGTGTGTAATTGTGTGTGTGTGTATGCAGGTGTATGTGATATTTGTTAATTGTTCGTATTTTGTCTGTGTGTAATCATACTGACAATTGCTTGTTTAGTCAAATCCTTTTCTCTGACAATTTCCTAACTCATCCTGTCGTGACTTTAACGAACTTAAACCGCAGATTCGACTTTGTTTCTTATTTTTTGTTTGTGATTGGTGAGTTTGCCCGTTCTTTGTTTGTACTTGACAAATGTCTTGTGATCGTAACGTATCATAGTTTTGTTTTTCTCTTGTTGGGGTCACCAAATCCTTACCTATATGCTTTCATGGACATGTAATCTGTAGTACCACTGCAGCTACCACCTGTGCATGTCTCCATTGGACATCGACAGGTGTGACATCCTTAAGTTGGTCTATTACCGTCTCGCAGCAATTGACTCTGCAGACAAGGAACCCATAATCCATTCACTTTATCATTTTGAAACCTTACGGGGGTTAGAAATTGAGGGAGGCTGATCAGTATAGCAGAATTGTATATACATAGCTATGAAGATCCTAGTACCATTGACTGGAGAAGATGCGCACTTGCTGACCTGTCAAGAGCGCTTAGGTGCATGTTATTATTTGCAGGATAACAGGAACACGTGACACTCACGTTACAAATAATGATTAAACATTTGCTGCAGGATCAAAGTCAGCAAACGATTGATGGACACCACAAACACGTCATTGTCTGTAATTAGTAGTCAGTTCGAGTTCACTCCCTTCACTAATCCCTGAAACAAGATATCGCTACGAGCCCAGAATGCATGAATCCCTTATCAACTCTCCAAGGCCTACAGTGTCATGTAAAGATTGTGAAACGGTAATCGTATTCATTTCATATCTAACATGTTGTGTGGGCAGTAAGTATATGTTTTATATTACATAACACTGACATATCAAATGTTGATAGGTGTGGATTTCAACAGGGCGGCTAGTTTGATCCCTAACATCTTTTAAATTAAATATGAACATGCCATTCATGCATGACAGCTTATTCTTCTTCATCTTCGTCTTCATCACCTTGAAGTGTATGTCTCATCAATCAACCATTTTAATCAAACGTTAATTATAATTTAGTTTAGCCGAAGATTCAACATCATTGCACACGGCAGAACCCATATGTGCTCTGTTCTTTCCCTATTTTGAAGACTCGCAGCACAAGGCACGAGCTCCGTAGCACAAGCAAGGATCCGGGCATAGATTGGGTAGGTTATTAACATACTTTTGAAATTTATTCGACCGTTAAGCCTACTCTTTTCGATTTCAAACTGCCGAGGGATTTTTAACGTGCACTACCGGGCGCACAGGCGTCCGATCTCTAGCAACCAGAGATCTTGGAACATAACAGAAAACTCTCGCCCCACTGTGAAGCCACGACCTTTAGCACTCTTGGGCGACGTCTTAGTTCGAGCTCACCCAGTCTCCGTGTCAAACGTGTCATGACCTTGTTTCTCTCTAATTGGCTCTAGCTTATCCCATTGTCTCCCAAACGCTGGCATCTAGCCTTCTTCTTCATGTGTTCCTTAACAACATGTATGTGCCTCTTTTTCTGAATGTTTCACGGAAAAAAACGACTTGATGACACGTAACCTTGCAAAATTGGGTCTAACCAAGGCCACCTTCTTCCTAAGATGTCCTGATACGCATGCCCTTGTCCTGGTATCTCCAGAGATGTCCTGCTATACATGCCCTTGTCATGTTCTCTCCAGAGATGTCCTGATACACATGTCCTTGTCCTGTTCTCTCCAGAGATGTCCTGATACACATGCCCTTGTCCTGTTCTCTCCAGAGATGTCCTGATACACATGTCCTTGTCCTGTTCTCTCAAGAGATGTCCTGATACACATTTGTTTATATTCTGTTGATTGATGTCACTATGTAACACATGTAAGTTTATCATGTGTACATAGTCTATCAACTATGGCATAGATATTACATGAACGTGGCTCATCATGGCTACTTCTACGTTTTTTAACATTTATTAAGACTGATTCCATGTTTACGTTTTCTTTTACTATTTTTTGTTTGTTCGCCATGACTAGGGTTACATCTGCTTTTGTTTTTCTTTGCCGCATTTGCATTTACAATGTATTATATTAATGTTCAACATAATAAAGGATAAATACATGAAGAGTAACATATTGTTTTCTGAGGCTTCTACATGTGGCTTAAATTGCACTTAAATTACCAAATTATAAACAAACATGAGCTATTACCATGGTCTTAGTCTGCTGTCAAAGTCTCTTCAGATTTATTGTAAGTTTAGCCACGCAAAGTTTGTTATCTCCACCACTGTCTGCACCGCGAATAGCTCTCGGATCACGGGCTGACGAACTAAATGTGGAACTGATACACAAGTGATTGATCATCTTCTTCTTCATCGTACGCTGTTTACAGCGATATTTACGTTGCACTGTTTTAATTTGTTAGCCAGTGGCTCAGTGCATCCGATTTCAACAGGCGTTTCTGTAGGGTTGCCATCCTTAGCCTTTGGCTGTCCCCAGCCTAACTGCAAGGCAGCAGTTGTTTTTGGCCAGAGTTGTCTCTATTAAGAAGTTGTCTTGCAGGACTATCGAGTCTTCCCTACTCGTGTCTATAGCGTTTGGCAATGATATGATGGACTATGTACTAGTTTGTACTATCCCGGAAGAGAGGCAGTCCAGTGTGACTTTTTCCCAGGATCGTCACGTCCTGCCAGAAACGTAGCATATGCATATGAGTGAGGTATCTTTTTGCTCGCTTTATTTTCTCCGCTCATCTGCAGTGATGGTACGCCTAGCATTCCCCGCCATCCGGGAGCTTGTCACCATAGGGCAGGAGGTGCAATGTCCGCTGGACATCATCTCTTCTGCGTCCATGGGAATGACTGATAGCAGACAGATGCAAAGAGCGAGGAAGGAGTGCATTTTACCAGGTGCATTCCTGCGGCTCGATCGGGCAGGGACGCAAGCCCCAGCAATGTCGTAGTCTCCCATCTCAGCGGTGCTGAGATTTTGGGCGGGATTCTGGCTTAGAGGCGTTCGGCCGTAATCCCTCAGATGGTAGCTTATCAGCCAAGCACGTGGACCAAATGTCAGCGACCTGTGATTCCTCTCGAAATAGTGCATTTGACCAGGTGACAAGCCTAGTCTTGCACGGAGATGTTCGCCTGGGGAGCGGACATATCTCATGGTCAAGGGTTGAGTCTCAGCAGTTCGCAGTGAGGTAGCTGATCTACTGCTTAGGGCACCCGGACCGAGAACTAAGTCTTCTACAAATGATTTCATACCTCATTGCCGTATGGGGTGAATATCGAGCAGCTTCCCGCCCGCTTTAATAAGCGGATGGCAGAGACCTCATTCTGCGGCTTGATCGGGCGGGGCTGGAGCGTGGGCCCCAGGTCCCCACCATGTCGAAGCCTCTCTTTGCATTCGGGCTGAGCTGCTTTTTGGCGGTATTTTTGGCTTAGAGGCGTTCGGCCGTAATCCCTCACCTCGCACCGTTGGCTTATCAGCCTAGTACGTGAACCAAATGTCTGCCGCTCCTCTCGAGTTTGGCAGGATTACCGTAGCAACGCCCTGTCATTAGTAGGGTAAAACTGACCTGTCTTCCGAGGGTCTATTTCCAGCCCCCGTTCAATATTAGCCAGAACGTATCAATAGAGGGCTTTTAGTTTGTCAATGGCCAAGTTTCTGGAGCCTGCGATTTCTGCAGGATGAAGACCAGATTACCGTAGCAGGCGCTCTTTCATTTGGGGGTTTGGAGACTGACCTGTCTTCCGTGAGTCTAATACCAGCACATGTTCACTATTAGACCCCACGAAGGTGCTCTCTTTTGACAGTCATTCTACAGTATTGGCGTGTTTAGTCAATTTAAGCCTCAGGTTCCATTCCTGATAGTGCTGTTCCGTCAATTCCTTTATCAAACACTGAATGCAGACCAGCCGAGCCACAGAAAGTATAACCCCAGATTTCTGAGGGTCTAAATCCAGCACCAGTTCCATATTAGAACAAAGGAAAGTGGTCTCGGCATGTCAGTCATTTCAGTGTTGGCCGTGTTGAGTCAAATTAAGCCGCAGGCTCCACTCATGGTGGTGCCCTTCCGTCAATTCCTTTAAGCTTCAGCTTTGCAACCATACTTCCCCCGGAACCCAAACACGTTGGTTTCCCGGAAGCTGCTCGCAGAGTCATCGAAGCAACTCCTGCGGATCGATAGTCGGCATCGTTTATGGTCAGAACTACGACGGTATCTGATCGTCTTCGCGCCTCTGACTTTCGTTCTTGATTAATAAAAACATTCTTGACAAATGCTTTCGCAGTAGATCGTCTTGCGGCGATCCAAGAATTTCACCTCTAACGCCGCATTACGAATGCCCTCGTTTGTCCCTGTTAATCATTACCTCCAGTTCCGAAAACCAACAAAATAGAACCGAGGTCCTATTCCATTATTCCATGCACCATTATTCAGGCATCCGAGGACTGCTTTGAACACTTTAATTTTTTCAAAGTAAACGCGCCGGCCAGCCAGGACGCTCAGCGAAGAGCACCCGTAGGAGAGAGCCGGCAGACGGTAGGGAAGGAGACAACGGGCAGTGAACCGGCACGAGCCGGATCGCCCGCCTGCGCCTGAGATCCAACTACCAGCTTTTTAACTGCAACAACTTTAATATACGCTATTGGAGTTGGAATTACCGCGGCTGCTGGCACCAGACTTGCCCTCCAATAGATCCTCGTTAAAGGGTTTAAAGTGTACTCATTCCAATTACGGGGCCTCCAAAGAGTCCCGTATTGTTATTTTTCGTCACTACCTCCCCGTGCCGGGAGTGGATAAATTGCGCGCCTGCTGCCTTCCTTGGATGTGGTAGCCATTTCTCATGCTCCCTCTCCGGAATCGAACCCTGATTCCCCGTTACCCGTTACAAACATGGTAGGCATTTCACGTACCATCGACATTTGATAGGGCAGACATTTGAAAGATGCGTCGCCGGCACATGAGGCCATGCGATCAGCACAAATTTATCCAGAGTCACCTGAGGGGACGCCGCAACCCCGCGAGGGGAAACGACGATTGGTTTTGAACCAATTAAAAGCGCTCTTTCCGCGAGGGTAGGAGCTTGGTAAGCATGTATTAGCTCTAGAATTTCCACAGTTATCCAAGTAGGATCGTGTCATCTAAGGAACCTCGACTGATTTAATGAGCCATTCGCGGTTTCACCGTGAGACAGTGTGAACTTAGACATGCATGGCTTAATCTTTGAGACAAGCATATGACTACTGGCAGGATCAACCAGATATCTGTCGGAGACGTACGTAGCGCACACACCGGTCGGCGGAGGACGGGTGTGTAAAAAAGATTCACTGGGACGGCCGCAGGGACCGACTGACGGAACGGACGGACGGTTGTTCCACCCGTCCCTCACTCCGTCGACCTAAGACCGCCTGACAGGGGCCCCTACACGCACCAGACGACTGACCAACCGGGCTCGCTCGAGGAGGGATGGCAGCGCTCTGTGCAGAACGGATCCCAACGACCTCGGCGATGAATTTCACTGGGACTAGAGACAATTTGGCCTGCCGGCCTGCCCTTCTCCCGAGGGTTGGTCCCCGGGAGAACACAGGGCCTTGAGGCACGATTCCTGCTTTCCATTTGCCGGTCACAAGCTCTTTGCGAGAGTCCACCAGCGAGACGAACTGTCGAGCTCTGCTATAAGACTTAGATAAATCACTACGGACTGACGACGAACGCCGGTTGCCGCTTAATTCCAGAAGTGAGGGGCTTGCGCCCCGCTCTCCGCTTGACGGAATAAGTAAAGAAACGCATAGCACAAGATAGAGACAATACTTTAGCGAGTTGCTAAACCCGAGACAGCATTACCAGTACAGCGCCAGATGAAGAGAATGCTTCAGCGAGTTGTTAAACCCGAGACAGCATTAACCAGTACAGCACCAGATAGAGAGAATGCTTTAGCGAATTGCTAAACCAGAGACTGCATGTACCAGTATGACACCAGATGGAGAATGAAACTGAAGATTGCCTAGAAATGTTGAAATCAGAAGTCAAAGTTGCCGTGTGAGTTAGCTAGAACAATAAGCCTGCAGGCCTAGGTGGTATCACAACAGAAATGCTACTAGCCTACAGGACAACTGCAGTGGTACAGAATATTTACTGTGACCTGGACGTCGAGAAAGGTCCCAACAAAATGGCAGCGAGCGATCATCGTTCCCATCAGGAAAAATCAATGCGAAAAGTGAAAGTAACAACTTATAAGGGAATCTCTCTTCTAAGCTACATAATCAAGATAAATGCAAAGATTAAGAAATAAGAGCAGAACCGATACTGGAATCCCAGCTAGGAAATAATCAGTTCGGGTTCAGGAGACGAAAGACGTGCAACTACGGGATATCTACATTGAGACAAACACGCGATATCTACATTGAGACAAACACGCGATATCTACATTGAGACAAACCCGCGATATCTACATTGAGACAGATACGCGATATCTACATTGAGACAAATACGCGATATTTACATTGAGACAAATATGCGATATCTACATTGAGAGAAATATGCGATATCTACATTGAGAGAAATATGCAAACAGTCAATCCAATATGATGAAAACAACAGCCCCACATTCTTAGATCAAGAAACGGTTTTCGATAGAGTAAACAGGAGTAAATTATGTACTGCATTGCCATCTTCTTGGTAAACTCAAGGCTCTATATCAGGGCAACCAAAGTCCAGTAAGAACAACAGCAGTTATGTCGGAGTGGTTCCCCATTTTATCGGGCATCAGGCAGGGTTGTGTTCCCTCCCCAAACCGCTTTGTTTCTTAAATGAATAAATTCACACAGAAAGCAAACACAGAACAGGAAAGTACCAACGAAATGCTTTTTGCAGACGTCGAATTTTTTTTGTTTTAAATTTTTTTTTTTGCGTTCGCCTTATTTATCTATTCCCCAAGGCGTGTGTGCGTTACACTGTGGTTTTTATTTTGGGCCTGTCGGCCCAGTGCATACGACTCCAGCATGCATTTTATGTAAGGGTCTGCTTCCTCCTGCATTTTCTAAGGGTTTGCTTCCCCGGGGTAACGGCCGGTGCTGTGATGGGGATCGAACCCAGCACCTTCTGGTGTGAGCCGTGCTACTTAACCACTAGGCCACGCCGTCCGCTCGCCGAATGTTTGATCCACTTCAATGAACAAAACCTACAACGTCATAATAACTCACTTTACTTAAACTGTAACATTATGAAATGAATATCAACACCTCACAAAGAGACACATTGAATCAGGTAGAAAGCACATTACACTTGATATTCATGTGAAAGCAACAGACATATAGCAGGTACAGCAATTTAAGTATTTGGGAACTGTTTTTACTGAGGACTATAGAGCGATATGCGAGAATACAGAGGGGAAAAAGATGTCACCAACCATCTGTCTCCACTACTAAGACATCCACAGATTTCCCTCAAAGCAAAAAAGCAGATGCTAAATAGTATCTTCATTCCAATCAAGTACTCTCAGTGCCAGACATGGCCGTTGAATAGAGTCAAGAACGAAATGCCGAGGCTACCAAAAGTCACTAACAACACCAGAAAAAAACAGAATCACAAATACGAATATCCGAAAAAGGTTGGAACAATTCCATGCCTACAGTACATAGAGCAATAGAGAATGAATTGGTTTGGACACATTCTGAGAATACAACCAGACCACATTGTTCATGCAACCTTCTACAGGAGAACATCGTGAAGAAGGGAGAGAGGTAGACCGAGGAAAAAGTGGATAGATTGTACACAACATTTTCTGTAAAATTGAGAGAAATGTTATTCGAGCAATGAGAAAGACGAATTACAAATACATACCATGGGCACGGGGCTACAACCCGGTATAAAGTTAGACGACACTGGGATACAACCCGGTATAAATTTAGACGAAACTGGGCTACAACCTGGTAGAGACGACACTAGGCTACAACCCGGTATAAAGTTAGACGACACTGGGCTACAACCCTGTATAAAGTTAGACGACACTGGGCTACAACCCGGTATAAAGTTAGTAGATACTGGGCTAAAACCCGGTATAAAGGTGAACGACACTAGGCTACAACCCGGAATACAGTTAGACGACACAAGATGAAAAAGGAAGAACCATATAGTTGCAGATCATAAAACATAAAACATAAAGGTGCATATTTTTGCAGACGTGAAGAGAAATGCAGATGATATTGCAATGTCAGATGACTTTGATGTGGAAGAATAATCAGTTACAGTGTGTGAGATAGTCTA
Source organism: Ariolimax columbianus (assembly GCA_036924085.1). Lineage (NCBI taxonomy): Eukaryota > Metazoa > Mollusca > Gastropoda > Stylommatophora > Arionidae > Ariolimax > Ariolimax columbianus. The sequence continues at coordinate 5,334,126 of JAVGWX010000008.1, forward strand.
TCCATATAATTAGGTTTTACATTTCTTGTAAAACTATTTCAAGTTTCTATGTTTGTAGGGACACATGTTGCGGTACCAGAATATGAAATATGACGATGAAGGTCTACAATTGAAAGTACTGAAACACACAATTCAGAGAAGACGAAGAAGAGGAATTCCAAGAGACAATCGCATGAATATTCCCACAATAGAAATATGACAATCCAGGCTTGAAAATTCCTCAGCTCTAATGCTAAAGTAAGTTCATGTTGACTTAACATGACATCTATATATGCACGTTTGCATGTATGGTCTACAGATCACACGTCATCAGTTATCATTTCAATGCCAAATCAAATATAGTCCGCTGTTGACTGCAGCCAAAATTGGTCGATACGTCTAGTATCACTCACTAAGTACATACATCTTCTGAAGTAACAGGAGAGGAACTTTCTAGATATGCGTGATGGAATAAGAATTTTGTTATATCAGGAAACTTGAAACATTCAGTAAAAATAGAAATGGTTAAATGATATTTAATGAAATAGATATTTAAAGAGATGGACATAATATGTTAGCCAACTGTTCTATGTAGGTAAAGCAATGTACTTGAGTTTTTTCAGAGCTGGTTGGAGCTCTTTTATGTCGATTTTGGTTGAAGGCTGATAGTTTGCCATCAAAGCAGATATTACTAGACGGAAAAGAGAGAACGATAGACTGTGTATAACACAGAGCTTATTCAACGATAAATGTTTTAAATATCGTTTTCTAAAGAAACGGTAGCATTAGGACATTAAAGATTTGGCTGAGAACGGACAATGACAATGATGTATCAAATTTACATTATGGAAAACTGTAAGGGGGTGCAGGTTTCAACTTCCGAAATTATTCGGCGAAAGAAACTTCATTTTTTAGAAGTCACATCTAGTAACCATGAGAAGGAAAATGTACTTGGAGTAAGAGAAAGGTGTAGAGAAAGTTATGGTAATGTGTAAATGGATGAAGCATTAATCAATGTCCACCACACCAGTGAAAAGGGATGGCGTAAGTAGATGGAAAAAAAAACAGATTTGTACCAAGTAGCAAAGTGTAGCATGTTGATGCTAGCCTGTACATGTGGTAGACATACTCGGTTGGTGAATAATGCTGAAACTATTTTGCTTTCAAAGTCGACAGACAATCCAGACTATTATACAGAGATAATGAGCAATATACGAGTTTATAGAGTGAATCGAGAAAACTGTTATTCTGTCCTTAGATAGACCATCTTGTCTAATAATGAACAATGAATCATTCCACGATGAAAGAAGACAACTCTAGACGACATCAAGTACCAAATATAAAGACATGGCTCACAAAAGAACACTTTCCTTTTAACGAAATGTACGTAAACAAGAATTGATGTCCCTTGTAAAGCTGACCCACAAGACAAAGACATTTCATACTGACAAGGTAATACAGGAGTAGGGCCACAGGTGTTTAAGACTGTCACCTAACCAGTCACATGTGTTCCTAATAAAAGTAGTTTGGGTCATGGGTCAAAGTTAAGTGACATTTTTTAGCCAAAAATGTAACTTTTAAACTATGCCGGTCAAAACACTAACCTATGTTGGCTATGAAAAATATACAAGGATTGCTGGGGTTGATGTAGCAGAACATGTCGTAAAAAAGGAGGACTCTTTGTGAAAAGATGGTTTGCGTTTCGTTCAGCCGAGAGCAGTCATCGATCTCTCAGACTCGTCCGATTCTGAATAAGATGAGTAATACATTATATGCATGCTCCTTTCAGCAACCAATCGTATTTGTGTTTTTAATAAAAATCTAAATTTAAGATATAATCGTTGTACTGCATATTATTTGGTAGCAGACCGAAGAAATCTTTTCAAGCAACAATTGAAGATTTTGGCTGCTTGTCTGTCTGTTTTCTTTGCACGCCAAATACGGCGCATTGGGCAGAAACAAATAATCACCGGTTGGAACGGCGTCACTGTTTTCGATCGTGAATGGTGTCGAGGCCCAACGCTGAGCCCTCTCGGATGATTGTTCTTCAGAGTATTTCCTTGGGTCTCCCTATTTTCCAAACGCCTTTTTATGTCTGTCCATTCGAGTGCTTGCAATGGAAGACGGTCCTCTACCAAATTCTCGACATGAGCCTGTAACTGATCATAATTTTTACACAAACACACATAACAAAATAGGCAACTACATTATTTTGTTTCAGGTTTATCATTTTCATAATTATCAGTTCAGTTCAGTTCATCCCGTAACCCATCAGGTCGTTGGGACACACATGAAGACATGAAAATCCCACGCCAGCTCTCTCTGTCTGTCGCCGCCTGACGTATCTCACCGTGACGAAGGCCTGACCACTCAGCGATGTTGCCCACCCATCTCTTCCTTGGACGTCCTCGCCCTCTCTGTCCCGGTACGGATCCAAAGAGTATCGAGTTGGGAATTCCGTTGGACCTCGCGACGTGCCCGCACCAGGCCATCTTTCGTCTTTTGATAGTTGTGAACAGATCTTCAAAAGGACCAATAGCGTCTTCAACTCTCTGACGGATGTCTACGATCCTTATATGTAACATTTAGGAGTTTTCTATAGCACCTCATTTCCATTGCACGTATTCTACCCTGGATATCTGATGTAATGGTCCATGTCTCGCAGGCATACATTAATATTGACAGCACCAAAGAGCGCAGTAGTCTGACTTTTATGCCGAGGGTGAGGCGCTTGTCTCGCAAAATAGGTTGCAGCCTATTCAGCGCCGCTGTTGTTTGTGCTATTCTGGCAATTGCCTCTGGCTTCGAACTCTCTTCGCTGATCAACGATCCAAGATATTTGAAACGTTTCACCACCGCAAGTACCTGCCCATTTGCCTCTATGACAGATTGAAACCCTGCAACGCTATTGGTCATGCGTTTTGTTTTATCAGCATTTTTACAGCTTCATATACTTCTTCCCTTGTTATCGTTTGATTTTCCTCTATCAGACTCACTTCAGGAGACATTACATTCTTGGGTCACCTCGATCTTCATGCTTATATAGCTCCGAATTATGGGTAATCTTCAATAAGGTTAGAAGGGGTTAAGTTAAAAGCAAGATTTTTGGAGGCTATACTATGCACGAAACAAACGCAACCACAAACATTAATTCATCTGGCGTGCTCACTATGTCTGCTCAACAACATATCACTTATTTAATACTACACATATCTTCAACTAAACATGTCATAGAATCAATCTTCTTCTTCTTCTTCTGCGTACACAGTCAGACAGTAACCATTATTTTTTCGAAAAAAGCAGCGGTCATCCTGAGACTCTCGCCACTACCATACAGCTTGTCTTGCAGTTCCACTGGCAATGGCCACATCTGCTCTCTCTGATCCTCGTATGTCGGGCAGTTCTGCAGCAGATGTTCAGTGGTCATTTTACCAGTACCGCACGGGCATTCGTCGGTACACCCTATCTTCAGTTTGTTGAATAGGTGGTACCTCAGTCTGTTGTGGCCAGTGCGAAGTCTGAAGACAACGACCTGCTCTCTTCGGTTCAACTGGTAATAGGCATCGTTTTTGGTGTAACCAGTATGTTCGGTTTCCCATTTGGACATGTATCTGGCTTTGATAAGCCGTTTTGACTCTTCGTACGTCATACTGGTATCTGTTTGTGGTAGTCTTGCACCTTCTTTTGCCAGTCTATCGGCCTCCTCGTTTCCTTGGATGTTGCAGTGTGACGGAACCCACTGTATCACCACCCTTTTTGGTGCGGACTGCTGGCACAGTTTGCAGAGTGCTGCTCTTAAGTCATTAAGCTCAGTGTTCTTCTGGCTTTTTAGCGCTGTGACTACTTCGAAAGCATCTGTCAGCAAGACTATATGGCTCTCATTTTCACTGTGTGTTGCCATTTCTTCCACTGCCGCCCTCAGTGCCTCTGCCTCTGCTCTGAAATTGCTTGTGTACTTACCAGTAGCGAATGACAGTGTTATATTTGTGCCATTTGGTAGGTTCAGGAATGCTCCTGCCCCTCCGTTCTGTGTAGTGTTTGTTACAGAACCGTCGGTGTATGCATGGGTCCAGTCCATGCTTGGGTAGCTTTTCGTTATGAAGCTTAGGGTAGTGTCTCTCCTTTCTTTCTCACTCTGGCAGTTTTTGTTTGCAATACCTGGTATATTTTCTACCACCTCTGGAAATATATCCTGCCTCCAAGTAGGTTTTCGTACAGTAGTGATGGGTTTTGGTGTTGTTAGTGCGTTTGTGGGATCTTCGTGCATCTTTGCTTTGGCTATTTCTGCAAAGTTTCTCCGCTTCAGTTTCCCATTTCCCAGATTGTTTAGTCTCTGGTACATTGGATGGTCCGTCAGTCTTCGGAGTTTCTCTGACTGCAGCTGGGCTCTGCAGTCTCTTCTGTCGGTCATGGATTGCAGTCTTGTAATCTTTTCAAGTTCTACAATTGGCGTTGACTTCATGCCACCTGTTATGATTCTCATGGCTTGGTTTTGAAGTTTGTTAACTTTATCGAAGTTCGCCTTCGCTGCTGTTGTCCATGCCGCAATGCCATACTCGAGAACTGGTCTCACTCTTCCAGTGTACAGTTTCTTTAGTATGCTTTCGTCTGCTCCCCAGCTTGTGCCAGCAAGTTTCCTCATGATCGCCATTCTTTCTCTGGCTTTCATTCGGTTTCTCTCAATCTGACTTTTCCATGTCATGCGCCGATCAAATGTGACTCCCAGATAGGTTGGGTTGTCGTTTGGCTGCAGGATTTTGCCGTTTAGGCTTAATTTGGTACTTTGGGGTTTTAATGAGAGCGAGAATATTGTGCACGTGGTTTTCTCCTCGTTTATTTTTACCAGCCATGAGTTCGCCCACTCTTCCAGCGATGTTAGGGCCGTTTGCATCCGGTTTCTTGCTATGGTGAGATTCTTTTCAGAGGTCCACATAGCCAGATCGTCTGCAAACATTGAGCTATGGACTCTTCTTGGTATATTCTCTGTAATATCGTTTATATATACCAGAAAGAGTGTGGGTGACAGTACTCCCCCTTGGGGTACTCCCTGCTCGAGTGTCACCTTTTTGCTCATCTGCCCTTGTACTTGGACTCTGGCCGTTCTTTGTTTGAGGTAGTGGTTGATCCACTTGTACATCTTCCCACAGACATCACTTCTTCTCAGCTTGACTCTAAGTCCGTCCTTCCAGACTTTGTCAAATGCCTTTTCCAGATCCACCCAGACAGCTACTGTGTGCTTCTGTGCCTGGTAGGCATCTTCTATCTCCTGGGCTATGAGGATGACCTGGTCCTCAGTGGATCTGTGCTGTCTAAAGCCGGCTTGCTGTGGGATTAGAATTCGTTTTTCTTCCAGATGCCACATCAGTCTGGTGTTTATCATCCGTTCCATCAGCTTGCCGACACAGCTCAGTAGGCTTATGGGCCTGTATCCATTCGGATCTGTTTTATCTTTTCCTGTTTTTGGTACTGGTACCAGTATTGCATCCTTCCATGCCTGGGGTACAATACCCCTTTTCCAGCTTTGGTTCAGGACTGATAGTAGTTTTTTCTTCGCTGTTTGGCCCAGCCCCATCAGCATTTCGTTTGTTATCCCGTCTTTTCCGGGAGATTTCCTTTTCTTTAGTGTTCTCATAGCCTCTTCCATTTCACGCATGGTTAGTTTGGCCATCATGTGCTCTTCAGGAGCCGTATTTATGTTTTCGTGTCGCTTTAGCTCTTCGCTAATGTCTGTATGCTTATCTGCAGGGACCTCGATGTGGTTTGCTCTGGCATAGTGATCGACAAAGGCGTTTGCGGCTTTCTTACCTGTGATCAAGTTCTCGCCCTGCTTGATAGTAATTTGTTTATTTGACGGGGTTTCGTCGTTCATGGCTCTGACTAGCTTCCATAGCTTGTTCCCTTCTTTGTCCAGGTTTAAACTTTCCGTTTTGTTTTTCCAACTTTCTCTTGCTGTTTGCTTGAGAGTGTGTTTGTACTTCGCCGTGGCGGCTTTGAGGGCGATGTTCGCCTCCATGGATTTTTCACGTTCTGCCACGTTCCTAGCATTTGTTACTGCATCTTCCACTTTCTGTAACTCATCATTCCAGTAGGGCTTATAGTTTTTCCTAGCTCCTCTTGGGATGGTTTCAGTGGCGGCTTGCATTATTGCCTTGCTTAGGCTCTCTACCATGGGCTTCATTTTGGTGTTTCGTGTGTTGATGGTTTCACACAGCCCATCTGTCAGGATTGCAAATCTGTCCCAGTCGGCTCGTTTGTAATTCCAACGTGGGAGCGGTTTTGTTTCCTGTGGGCCTACTTCCATGTCAATGGTTAGCCTGATCGGCCTGTGGTCGCTACCTGCCAGTTGGTTTAGCACCTGGCGGTCTATTTTATAGTGTATGTCCTGTGTGGAGAAGGCCAAATCTGGAGTCGAGGTGGTATGCCATGTTCTTGAATAGAAGCTAGGGCTATCCTCCGGCCTATTGATTAGGGAGAGATTTGCATCTATCTCCCAATCTTCCACTTCGTCACCTCTGCTGTCTGTGTCAGAGTAGCCCCATCTCTCCGAGTGGCTGTTGAAATCTCCAACTACTATGCAGTTGGAGTCTCTGACCTCCATACCCGAGAGCGATAGGTCTCTGTTTGGTGGTCCGTACAGATTGAAAATGCGGAGCTTCGTCTCTTGAGCCATTATGTCAACTCCTACAATTTCTGCTTGTCCGGTGTGATTGACAGGTACCGCGCTACTCGGTATGCTGTTTCTGGTCAGTATCAGGACCCCTCCTTTGTGGCCTTCTCTATCTAGACGGAAGGTCTGGTATCCTCTGATTGAGAATTTATGGATACTGTTGAGGTGCGTTTCCTGGATACATGCCACGTCAATCTTACCTTCATGCAGGTGGTGTGTTAGGGAAAGTTTTTTGTTAATGACTCCCTCCGCATTCCACTGTAATATTCTGAGGGTCTTGAAGTTTTGGCCAATAGACGTTACCCCATAGCCATGTGCCTTGACTCCACGACACATGGGTGGGTGACCACCAGTAGTCAAGGGTGGGCCCCTTCGAGGCGTGAGGCCCGGCGCTATCGCTGCCTGGCGGGTCTCCTCAGGATGAGCGCCATACGTTTTTCGAATAGGTTGTACTGCCATCATACTGTGATTTACGTTGCACTGTTTTGTTAGGCTTGCGGCCCCGTGCATCCGATTTCAACAGGCGTTTCTGTAGGGATGCCCTCCTTAGCCTTTGGCTGTCCCCAGCCTATCTGCAAGGCAGCAGTTGTTTACGATCAGAGTTTTCTCTCCTATGGAAGTTGTCTTACCAGACTATCGAGTCTTCACTACTCGTGTCTATAGGGTGCAATGATGATATGATATATGAGATGGACTGGTTTACCCGGAAGAGAGGCAGTCCAGTGTGTCTGTATCCCAGGATCGTCACGTCCTGCCAGAAACGTAGCATTTGCATTTGAGTGGGGTATCTCTTTTTCCCTTTATTTTCTTGGCTTCTATGCAGGGATGGTACGACTAGCATTCCCCGCCACCTGGGGTGTTGACACAGTGGGGCAGGTGTGCAATGTCCGCTGGTCTGCATCTCTTCTGCGTCCAGTATGATAGTTATATGGCTGATAACGTACAGAGGTAGATATCGTAGCCGGAGTGCATTCAGCCAGAGGACAAGCCTGGTAATGTCACCGAGATGTTGTTCGCCTGGTGTGCGGACAACTCTCATGGTCGGTGGTTGAGTCTTGACAGTTCACAGTGAGGTGGCTGCTCTACTGTTTTCGACACCCCGACCAGGTACTAAGTCTTTGGTTGGTGTTTTTTCGCACCCCATCGCCGTATAGGGTGAGTATCAAGCAGTTGTCCGCCCGCTTTGACTTGCGGGCGGCAAGGACCTCTTACTGTGGCTCTACCTGATAGGGCTGGGGCGCAAGCCCCAGGTCCCGAGCATGTAGGAGCCTCCCATTGCAGTGGTGCTGAGATTTTGGGCGGGATTGCGGCTTACAAGGGTTCGGTCGCAATCCCCCACATGGTAGCCTCGCGCCCTTGGCTTATCAGCCTGGTACGTGAACCAAAGTGTCTGCGGCTCCTCTCGATTTGAGCTGGTTTTCCGTAGCAACGCCCAGTCATTTGTAGGGTAAAACTGACCTGTCTTCAGATGATCTATTTCCAGCACCCGTTCACTATTTGGTCAGACGAACTTATTGAGGGCTTTTGTTTGTCAATGACCAGGTATTTGAAATCTGCGGTTTCTGCAGAGTTAAAACACGATTTTCGTAGCGTTCTTTCATTTGAGTGTTTGAGAGCTGACTTGTCATCCGTGAGTCTAATACCAGCGTACGTTCATTATTAGACCCAAACGGCAGTGCTCTCGATTTGTCAGTTGTTCTACAGTATAGGCGTGTTCAGTCAAATTTAGCCGCAGATTCCACACCTGGTGGTGCCCTTCCGTCAATTCCCTTAGCGAGACAATCAAGTTTCTTAGGGGGTAGCCCCAAAATTGTCGAGGGTCTAATTCCAGCACATGTTCTCTATTAGACCCCGCGAAGGTGTACTTTTTGATAGTCATTCCGCAGTGTTGGCGTGGTAAGTTAACTTAGGTCTCAGGCTCCACTCCTGATAGTGCTCTTCCGTCAATTCCTTTATCACACACTGGATGCAGACAGAACCGAGCCACAGGGGCATAACCCCAGAATTCTGGGGGTCTAAGTCCAGCACCAGTTCCATATTAGACCCCAGAAGAGTGGTCTCGGCATGTCACTCATTTCAGTGTTGGCCGTGTTGAGTCAAATTAAGCCGCAGGCTCCACTCCTGGTGGTGCCCTTCCGTCAATTCCTTTAAGTTTCAGCTTTGCAACCATACTTCCCCCGGAACCCAAACACTTTGGTTTCCCGGAAGCTGCCCGCAGAGTCATCGAAGCAACTCCTGCGGATCGCTAGTCGGCATCGTTTATGGTCAGAACTACGACGGTATCTGATCGTCTTCGTGCCTCTGACTTTCGTTCTTGATTAATGAAAACATTCTTGACAAATGCTTTCGCAGTAGCTCGTCTTGCGGCGATCCAAGAATTTCACCTCTAACGCCGCAATACGAATGCCCCCGTTTGTCCCTGTTAATCATTACCTCCAGTTCCGAAAACCAACAAAATAGAACCGAGGTCCTATTCCATTATTCCATGCACCATTATTCAGGCAGCCGAGGCCTGCTTTGAACACTCTAATTTTTTCAAAGTAAACGCGCCGGCCACCCAGGACGCTCAGCGAAGAGCACCCGTGGGAGAGAGCCGGCAGACGGTAGGGCAGGAGACAACGGGCAGTGAACCGGCGCGAGCCGGACCGCCCGCCTGCGCCTGAGATCCAACTACGAGCTTTTTAACTGCAACAACTTTAATATACGCTATTGGAGCTGGAATTACCGCGGCTGCTGGAACCAGACTTGCCCTCCAATAGATCCTCGTTAAAGGGTTTAAAGTGTACTCATTCCAATTACGGGGCCTCGAAAGAGTCCCGTATTGTTATTTTTCGTCACTACCTCCCCGTGCCGGGAGTGGGTAAGTTGCGCGCCTGCTGCCTTCCTTGGATGTGGTAGCCGTTTCTCATGCTCCCTCTCCGGAATCGAACCCTGATTCCCCGTTACCCGTTACAAACATGGTAGGCATGTCACGTACCATCGACATTTGATAGGGCAGACATTTGAAAGATGCGTCGCCGGCACATGAGGCCATGCGATCAGCACAAAGTTATCCAGAGTCACCAGTGGGGACGCCGCAACCCCGCGAGGGGAAACGACGATTGGTTTTGAACTAATAAAAGCGCTCTTTCCGCGAGGGTCGGAGCTTGGTAAGCATGTATTAGCTCTAGAATTGCCACAGTTATCCAAGTAGGATCGTGTCATCTAAGGAACCTCGACTGATTTAATGAGCCATTCGCGGTTTCACCGTGAGACAGTGTGAACTTAGACATGCATGGCTTAATCTTTGAGACAAGCATATGACTACTGGCAGGATCAACCAGATATCTGTCGGAGACGTACGTACTGCGCACACCGGTCGGCGGAGGAAGGGTGTGTAAAAAGCCTCACTGGGACGGCCGCAGGGACCGACTGACGGGACGGACGAACGGTTGTTCCACCCGTCCCTCACTCCGTCGACCTAGGACCGCCTGACAGGGGCCTCCCACACGCACCAGACGACTGACCAACCGGGCTCGCTCGAGGAGGGATGGCAGCGCTCTGTGCAGAACGGATCCCAACGACCTCGGCGATGAATTTCACTGGGACTAGAGACAATTTGGCCTGCCGGCCTGCCCTTCTCCCGAGGGTTGGTCCCCGGGAGAACACAGGGCCTTGAGGCACGATTCCTGCTTTCCATTTGCCGGTCACAAGCTCTTTGCGAGAGTCCACCAGCGAGACGAACTGTCGAGCTCTGCTATAAGACTTAGATAAATCACTACGGACTGACGACGAACGCCGGTTGCCGCTTAATTCCAGAAGTGAGGGGCTTGCGCCCCGCTCTCCGCTTGACGGAATAAGTAAAGAAACGCATAGCACAAGATAGAGACAATACTTTAGCGAGTTGCTAAACCCGAGACAGCATTACCAGTACAGCGCCAGATGAAGAGAATGCTTCAGCGAGTTGTTAAACCCGAGACAGCATTAACCAGTACAGCACCAGATAGAGAGAATGCTTTAGCGAATTGCTAAACCAGAGACTGCATGTACCAGTATGACACCAGATGGAGAATGAAACTGAAGATTGCCTAGAAATGTTGAAATCAGAAGTCAAAGTTGCCGTGTGAGTTAGCTAGAACAATAAGCCTGCAGGCCTAGGTGGTATCACAACAGAAATGCTACTAGCCTACAGGACAACTGCAGTGGTACAGAATATTTACTGTGACCTGGACGTCGAGAAAGGTCCCAACAAAATGGCAGCGAGCGATCATCGTTCCCATCAGGAAAAATCAATGCGAAAAGTGAAAGTAACAACTTATAAGGGAATCTCTCTTCTAAGCTACATAATCAAGATAAATGCAAAGATTAAGAAATAAGAGCAGAACCGATTCTGGAATCCCAGCTAGGAAATAATCAGTTCGGGTTCAGGAGACGAAAGACGTGCAACTACGGGATATCTACATTGAGACAAACACGCGATATCTACATTGAGACAAACACGCGATATCTACATTGAGACAAACCCGCGATATCTACATTGAGACAGATACGCGATATCTACATTGAGACAAATACGCGATATTTACATTGAGACAAATATGCGATATCTACATTGAGAGAAATATGCGATATCTACATTGAGAGAAATATGCAAACAGTCAATCCAATATGATGAAAACAACAGCCCCACATTCTTAGATCAAGAAACGGTTTTCGATAGAGTAAACAGGAGTAAATTATGTACTGCATTGCCATCTTCTTGGTAAACTCAAGGCTCTATATCAGGGCAACCAAAGTCCAGTAAGAACAACAGCAGTTATGTCGGAGTGGTTCCCCATTTTATCGGGCATCAGGCAGGGTTGTGTTCCCTCCCCAAACCGCTTTGTTTCTTAAATGAATAAATTCACACAGAAAGCAAACACAGAACAGGAAAGTACCAACGAAATGCTTTTTGCAGACGTCGAATTTTTTTTGTTTTAAATTTTTTTTTTTGCGTTCGCCTTATTTATCTATTCCCCAAGGCGTGTGTGCGTTACACTGTGGTTTTTATTTTGGGCCTGTCGGCCCAGTGCATACGACTCCAGCATGCATTTTATGTAAGGGTCTGCTTCCTCCTGCATTTTCTAAGGGTTTGCTTCCCCGGGGTAACGGCCGGTGCTGTGATGGGGATCGAACCCAGCACCTTCTGGTGTGAGCCGTGCTACTTAACCACTAGGCCACGCCGTCCGCTCGCCGAATGTTTGATCCACTTCAATGAACAAAACCTACAACGTCATAATAACTCACTTTACTTAAACTGTAACATTATGAAATGAATATCAACACCTCACAAAGAGACACATTGAATCAGGTAGAAAGCACATTACACTTGATATTCATGTGAAAGCAACAGACATATAGCAGGTACAGCAATTTAAGTATTTGGGAACTGTTTTTACTGAGGACTATAGAGCGATATGCGAGAATACAGAGGGGAAAAAGATGTCACCAACCATCTGTCTCCACTACTAAGACATCCACAGATTTCCCTCAAAGCAAAAAAGCAGATGCTAAATAGTATCTTCATTCCAATCAAGTACTCTCAGTGCCAGACATGGCCGTTGAATAGAGTCAAGAACGAAATGCCGAGGCTACCAAAAGTCACTAACAACACCAGAAAAAAACAGAATCACAAATACGAATATCCGAAAAAGGTTGGAACAATTCCATGCCTACAGTACATAGAGCAATAGAGAATGAATTGGTTTGGACACATTCTGAGAATACAACCAGACCACATTGTTCATGCAACCTTCTACAGGAGAACATCGTGAAGAAGGGAGAGAGGTAGACCGAGGAAAAAGTGGATAGATTGTACACAACATTTTCTGTAAAATTGAGAGAAATGTTATTCGAGCAATGAGAAAGACGAATTACAAATACATACCATGGGCACGGGGCTACAACCCGGTATAAAGTTAGACGACACTGGGATACAACCCGGTATAAATTTAGACGAAACTGGGCTACAACCTGGTAGAGACGACACTAGGCTACAACCCGGTATAAAGTTAGACGACACTGGGCTACAACCCTGTATAAAGTTAGACGACACTGGGCTACAACCCGGTATAAAGTTAGTAGATACTGGGCTAAAACCCGGTATAAAGGTGAACGACACTAGGCTACAACCCGGAATACAGTTAGACGACACAAGATGAAAAAGGAAGAACCATATAGTTGCAGATCATAAAACATAAAACATAAAGGTGCATATTTTTGCAGACGTGAAGAGAAATGCAGATGATATTGCAATGTCAGATGACTTTGATGTGGAAGAATAATCAGTTACAGTGTGTGAGATAGTCTATCCATATAATTAGGTTTTACATTTCTTGTAAAACTATTTCAAGTTTCTATGTTTGTAGGGACACATGTTGCGGTACCAGAATATGAAATATGACGATGAAGGTCTACAATTGAAAGTACTGAAACACACAATTCAGAGAAGACGAAGAAGAGGAATTCCAAGAGACAATCGCATGAATATTCCCACAATAGAAATATGACAATCCAGGCTTGAAAATTCCTCAGCTCTAATGCTAAAGTAAGTTCATGTTGACTTAACATGACATCTATATATGCACGTTTGCATGTATGGTCTACAGATCACACGTCATCAGTTATCATTTCAATGCCAAATCAAATATAGTCCGCTGTTGACTGCAGCCAAAATTGGTCGATACGTCTAGTATCACTCACTAAGTACATACATCTTCTGAAGTAACAGGAGAGGAACTTTCTAGATATGCGTGATGGAATAAGAATTTTGTTATATCAGGAAACTTGAAACATTCAGTAAAAATAGAAATGGTTAAATGATATTTAATGAAATAGATATTTAAAGAGATGGACATAATATGTTAGCCAACTGTTCTATGTAGGTAAAGCAATGTACTTGAGTTTTTTCAGAGCTGGTTGGAGCTCTTTTATGTCGATTTTGGTTGAAGGCTGATAGTTTGCCATCAAAGCAGATATTACTAGACGGAAAAGAGAGAACGATAGACTGTGTATAACACAGAGCTTATTCAACGATAAATGTTTTAAATATCGTTTTCTAAAGAAACGGTAGCATTAGGACATTAAAGATTTGGCTGAGAACGGACAATGACAATGATGTATCAAATTTACATTATAGAAAACTGTAAGGGGGTGCAGGTTTCAACTTCCGAAATTATTCGGCGAAAGAAACTTCATTTTTTAGAAGTCACATCTAGTAACCATGAGAAGGAAAATGTACTTGGAGTAAGAGAAAGGTGTAGAGAAAGTTATGGTAATGTGTAAATGGATGAAGCATTAATCAATGTCCACCACACCAGTGAAAAGGGATGGCGTAAGTAGATGGAAAAAAAAACAGATTTGTACCAAGTAGCAAAGTGTAGCATGTTGATGCTAGCCTGTACATGTGGTAGACATACTCGGTTGGTGAATAATGCTGAAACTATTTTGCTTTCAAAGTCGACAGACAATCCAGACTATTATACAGAGATAATGAGCAATATACGAGTTTATAGAGTGAATCGAGAAAACTGTTATTCTGTCCTTAGATAGACCATCTTGTCTAATAATGAACAATGAATCATTCCACGATGAAAGAAGACAACTCTAGACGACATCAAGTACCAAATATAAAGACATGGCTCACAAAAGAACACTTTCCTTTTAACGAAATGTACGTAAACAAGAATTGATGTCCCTTGTAAAGCTGACCCACAAGACAAAGACATTTCATACTGACAAGGTAATACAGGAGTAGGGCCACAGGTGTTTAAGACTGTCACCTAACCAGTCACATGTGTTCCTAATAAAAGTAGTTTGGGTCATGGGTCAAAGTTAAGTGACAGTTTTTAGCCAAAAATGTAACTTTTAAACTATGCCGGTCAAAACACTAACCTATGTTGGCTATGAAAAATATACAAGGATTGCTGGGGTTGATGTAGCAGAACATGTCGTAAAAAAGGAGGACTCTTTGTGAAAAGATGGTTTGCGTTTCGTTCAGCCGAGAGCAGTCATCGATCTCTCAGACTCGTCCGATTCTGAATAAGATGATTAATACATTATATGCATGCTCCTTTCAGCAACCAATCGTATTTGTGTTTTTAATAAAAATCTAAATTTAAGATATAATCGTTGTACTGCATATTATTTGGTAGCAGACCGAAGAAATCTTTTCAAGCAACAATTGAAGATTTTGGCTGCTTGTCTGTCTGTTTTCTTTGCACGCCAAATACGGCGCATTGGGCAGAAACAAATAATCACCGGTTGGAACGGCGTCACTGTTTTCGATCGTGAATGGTGTCGAGGCCCAACGCTGAGCCCTCTCGGATGATTGTTCTTCAGAGTATTTCCTTGGGTCTCCCTATTTTCCAAACGCCTTTTTATGTCTGTCCATTCGAGTGCTTGCAATGGAAGACGGTCCTCTACCAAATTCTCGACATGAGCCTGTAACTGATCATAATTTTTACACAAACACACATAACAAAATAGGCAACTACATTATTTTGTTTCAGGTTTATCATTTTCATAATTATCAGTTCAGTTCAGTTCATCCCGTAACCCATCAGGTCGTTGGGACACACATGAAGACATGAAAATCCCACGCCAGCTCTCTCTGTCTGTCGCCGCCTGACGTATCTCACCGTGACGAAGGCCTGACCACTCAGCAATGTTGCCCACCCATCTCTTCCTTGGACGTCCTCGCCCTCTCTGTCCCGGTACGGATCCAAAGAGTATCGAGTTGGGAATTCCGTTGGACCTCGCGACGTGCCCGCACCAGGCCATCTTTCGTCTTTTGATAGTTGTGAACAGATCTTCAAAAGGACCAATAGCGTCTTCAACTCTCTGACGGATGTCTACGATCCTTATATGTAACATTTAGGAGTTTTCTATAGCACCTCATTTCCATTGCACGTATTCTACCCTGGATATCTGATGTAATGGTCCATGTCTCGCAGGCATACATTAATATTGACAGCACCAAAGAGCGCAGTAGTCTGACTTTTATGCCGAGGGTGAGGCGCTTGTCTCGCAAAATAGGTTGCAGCCTATTCAGCGCCGCTGTTGTTTGTGCTATTCTGGCAATTGCCTCTGGCTTCGAACTCTCTTCGCTGATCAACGATCCAAGATATTTGAAACGTTTCACCACCGCAAGTACCTGCCCATTTGCCTCTATGACAGATTGAAACCCTGCAACGCTATTGGTCATGCGTTTTGTTTTATCAGCATTTTTACAGCTTCATATACTTCTTCCCTTGTTATCGTTTGATTTTCCTCTATCAGACTCACTTCAGGAGACATTACATTCTTGGGTCACCTCGATCTTCATGCTTATATAGCTCCGAATTATGGGTAATCTTCAATAAGGTTAGAAGGGGTTAAGTTAAAAGCAAGATTTTTGGAGGCTATACTATGCACGAAACAAACGCAACCACAAACATTAATTCATCTGGCGTGCTCACTATGTCTGCTCAACAACATATCACTTATTTAATACTACACATATCTTCAACTAAACATGTCATAGAATCAATCTGATAGGACATACTCGAGTCATGGAAAACAACCATACTCTCTACTCTGTTGTACGTTTTTGGGAAAACACTTTTGACGTATTTTGTGGGACGATGAGACAACGTCTGGTCAGGAAAAACACACTGATTAAACAATGTTAGCAAGGGTCAGGAGAAATATACTGGCCAAGACCCTCACCTGACCTCCTCGTTGGTCGTCATGGAAACGGGCTGTTGTCGAGGACAACAGTCTGGCTAACAAGGTCAGGTTCACGTGATCCCCGTAGTAGTGAGTGACACGCAGATGAATCCAAGCATTGCACAACCGCCTTGATAATCCTGGTACATTACATCAGCACTCTCAGGATGTCAGGAAAGCTACTGCAATCTGCGCCGAGTTCCGGCCGTTTCAGGGCGCACAAAAGCCTTACCAACCGATTGTTGGCCTTAGAAACCAACCATCCAACCAACCAATCAACCAATCAACCAACAACCAACCAATACACCAACCAACTAACCAACCAACCAACCAACCAACCAGCCAACCAATCAGCCAACAAACCAACCAACCAACCAATCAACCAACTAAACAACCAACCAATCAACCAACCAACCAACAAACGAACCAACCAACCAATCAACGAATCAACCAATCTACAAACCAACTAACCAACCAACCAACCAGCCAGACAACCAGCCAATAAACCAACAGATCAACCAACTAAACAACCAACCAATCAACCAACAAACTAACCAACCAACCAACCAACCAACAAGCCAACAAACTAACCAACCAATCAATCAACCAACCAACCAAACAATCAACCAATCAACAAACCAACCTTCCAACAAACCAACCAACCAACGTGTTTTGTTGCCACATCACATTTAGCGTATTTCGCTACAATATCACTGTTATCCTAATATTTTCGATAAATGGAAAGGGTGGCATTCTGCAGTTGTCAATTACCGCCTCACAGACAATGACACTGCAATCAAGGACCCAAGAATCCCCAGACTGCAACATTTTAAAATCATATGTTTTCTGAGCAGGGAGTGTATACAGCTAGCGAGATTATATTACGATTTACTGAAGGAGACTGAGCACCTATTAATCTGGCAGGAGTGTTTTGATGTCCTTTAATATTTACATAATTTTACGAAAAATGACATTTGCATAACAAATAATGTTTTAACATAAACAACTAAATCAAAGACAAAAAAACTGTTCTCAGACACAAAACACGAGACTGCGCCAGCTATAGGTGTCAGCTCATGTTCACTCACCTTATTAACTCCAGAAAGAAGATATCGCTATGGCCCAGAAAGTACCAATCATCTACTTCTAAACGTATCAACTCTCCAAGTCCCAGAGTTGCGTGCAAAGACTACTGAAAGAGCTTAATCAATTCACATATAATATGTTGTGTGGACTTTACAAGTTTTATATTACATAAAGCTGACGTCTCAACCTTTGCCACTTTTTTATATCCATAGGACGGACAGAACGTTCTGACTTACATTCTACAGGTTCGGTTTGCGTCAGCTCCGTTGTCTTTTTCTTCATCTTCGCGATTATCACCTTGGGGTCATCATTTAACATTATCAGGCAGACCTGTACTGTCCTGTCGCCCAAACCGTTCCAGCATATCACTGTTTTTCTTATATCGGCCCCTGCCCCACAATTTCTTTTATTTCCCTATGCCGCTCTGTCCTTGCGAGTTTCACTACACAGATGTCTGGAGATACTTTGTTGGGAACTTTTGCACGAAAAGCGTGCTGCTTATGAAAGATACACGTCTCCATATTCACTTTCGCTGTTTTCTTGTTTTTGGCTAAACTGTCTGCGATTTAATCCCTTTGAACGAATGAAATTGACAGTGTCAAAACAATATAAACGACACTAATAAAATCAACAATAGTTTCCCGCCGGCGTTTACTGTAATCCAAAATGTGCACTGACGGTATATATACCATATCAGCTTAATGTATTAAATCGAATCGGGGCCATTGTGACTGTTCATTTTAACCGGAAGTGTGTTAGGCTAGCTAATTGAAACCAGAACTAAAAGCTAACTACGGCTGGAGATGTGAGCTGAATACAATGTAAACAACACACGACATGGAAAAGTAAGCAGAACCGAGGAAAGAAAAGAGACTATCAGAATATTTACAACTTAAATTTGTGAAATTAATCACTAAATGGAAGACATCGTAAAATAAAATTAATAAACGATATATTAATATTCTGGGAATGCCACACGAATAAAAGAATTAAAAATAACGGTTGTAAACAGATCCATCAAGTCTTATAGTTATAGTTATGGCATTTTGCGTCTTGACAGACGGTCAGTAAGCTGTTGTAGAGATGGCGGTGGCTGCATCTGTCCAGGAGGGACATCGACTTTCGTGGCTCATTTTTGATAGACAGGGAAGACATGAGTATCCTGAGTCACTTTGTGCATGTTAATTCCAGGGTCGGTTTAAATTTGTTTATTTAGCACCTCCCCCAGGCCTGGCGAACCAAGACTACACAGTACTATATTCCGGAATAAATACAAACGAAATAGCAAAAAATGGAGCTGGATTTATCACAAAACCTACAACAGCAAAGATCATACTAGACATCAATTATTATGTCAGAGATAATCATGACAGTTAAAATCAAAGAAGACGGGCAAAAATAGACTTAAAAATACATGCTCCTTGCAAGAAGACGAATTGTTAAACACTGTCAAAAACATAATAAACAACATTGAAAAGGAAGAAACAGTTTTTATAATGAGATATTATAAAGAGAGATCAGGCTTTGACATAACAATAGTTTAACATTAGCTAGGTGAATACTGAGACAATCAAAGAGAGATCAGGCTTTGACATAGCAATAGTTTAATATTATCTAGGTGAATACTGAGACAATCAAAGAGAGGCCAGGCTATGACAGAACAATAGTTTAACATTATCTAGGTGAATACTGAGACAAACAAAGAGAGGCCAGGCTATGACAGAACAATAGTTTAACATTATCTAGGTGAATACTGAGACAAACAAAGAGAGACAATTGTATGACGTAACAGTAGTTTAACATTATCTTTGTGAATACTGAGACACACAAAGAGAGAGAAATGAGAACAGATCAACACTCCTAGAAATATGCAGCCTGCACGATTTGTTCATAGCAAACACTTTTTTCCCAGCATAGAAGCTCATTGGTACAGTTAGATTAAAGTGAACCAGAAAAACCGGATATATTCTATACTATCCTATAAAACAAATAGGAAGCCAATGGTGACCAAAGACATCCTAGACCTGTGTGATAAAAGAAGGTCACTGAAAAAACACAATCACCCACCGGAGGAGGTCGGCAGTTATAAAGAGGTCAAGAAAGCCATACAACAAAAGATGAGAGAGGCGAAAGAAGCGTGGATATGTGAGCAATGCGCAAACATCGAAGAGAGACTAAATAGAAATGATGCTAAAGAAGCATACAAGGTTGTCAAAGAACGTGTAACACCAAGACAAAGCAGGAACCTTATGATCCATTATAAAAACGACAAGTGTCTCATTGAGAGAAATGATGTACTGGCAAGATGGACAAAGTACTGTTCCGAGCTATACAACTATGAAGGGCGAAACAAACCTGAGAAAACATTCCCCCCAACTCCAACAAATATAGAGGATAACCAACTGATAGCGAAGGAAGAGGTAATTGCAGCGGTAAAGACATTGAGAAGAGAGAAGGCGGCCGGAGTGGACAATATACCAGCAGAGCTCTTACAAGCAGGTGGAGAGGTAGTGGTGGAAGGCCTGACACACATCTGTAACAAAATATGGGCGACCGGAAACTGGCCGGACTTATGGACGAAATCAATAGTTATACCGCTACATAAGTCTGGAAACCTAAAGATGTGCCAAAATTACAGAACAAAAAGCCTCATTAGCCACCCTAGCAAGGGCATGCTTAAATTAATCATCGACGGATTGAAACCCCAAGCAGAGAACATTATTGCCGAGGAGCAAGCAGGTTTCAGACAGGCAAAAAAGCACTACAGAACAGATATTTAATTTACGGCTGCTAAGCGAGAAATATCTATAACAGCAGCAAACACTGTATCATGTGTTTGTGGATTTTAAGAAGGCGTTTGATAGGGTATAGCAAATAGCGCTTTGGGCAACAATGAGGATGTATAATATCAATTTTAAACGTCACGTACAAAGATCGAGTTACAAACGAGGAAATCCGAAATAGAATTACAACGGCAATTGGGCCTTTCGAAGATCTCTTGGCAACTGTCAAAAGAAGGAAACTCACTTGGTACGGTCACATATCAGATCAAATGGTCTTGCAAACACAAACCTCCATGGGAAGGTGCATGGCAGACGACGAAGAGGCTGGCCCAAAAAGAGATGGGAGGACAACATAAAAGAATGGACCAGTCTCGGACCAGAAGAGTCACAGGCAGCGGCATCTGACAGAGGGGGATGGCGTGGAGTTGTGGGGATGTCTTCATGTGTGCCCCAACGACCTCACCGGTTACGGGATGACCTGACCTGACCTGACCTGACCTGACTTGACCTGACCTGACCTGACCTGACCTGACCTGATCCAAGAAAAGTAGAGACATGACATGTGATTGATGCAATATCTATTCTAAGCCAATGTATTGATACTGGCCATAAAGCTGCACTCGCGACTATCCGAACAAAATGGAAAGCGAATACGAAACCAAGTCAACAACTTAAAAGAATAAAATAAATCTAGACACAAAAGGACTACTTAAAGATTATTACTGAAGGTTTTGCAAAAACAACAGAAACAGAAAGAAATACAATGGATACAAAGCCAAGTGTCGACCACGCAAATGATGGATAGAAGAAATAACAGAATCAGTAAAGCTCCCTTTGTACGAAGCACTTAATAGGGTCCTGTCAAGAAACCTCTACATAACATGACGCTGAAAGGCACAAGCACATACTACTGCCTGGTCAAGAAACCTCTACATAACATGACGCTGAAAGGCACAAGCACATACTACTGCCTGGTCAAGAAACCTCTACATAACATGACGCTGAAAGGCACAAGCACATACTACTGCCTGGTCAAGAAACCTTTTCATAACATGACGCTGAAAGGCACAAGCAGGACACGCAGCGAAAATAATGAAAATAAGAACCTCAACGAGGTCTTGCATGTACTCGCTGTTACTGTAATGAGCATCTTGACGGAAACTACAGTGGATGTTTGCCAAGTTGTCCCATTGCGCTGTGAGAATTTTTAGTTTGGACTTCATTATTCCAACCACACCAATGTATTCAAATCGCATTCTTGGTGCCCCGTCTGCTGGCACAGATTCGAGTTTGACAAAACTAAGACAACCTTGTCTAGGCACTGTTAGGGTCCACGAAAAAATGTCACATCCCGTTGTGATACAATTGATCGGCATTAAGTCTATCAACTCAACAGCTATATTGGAACTGTCATTTGTACATCTTCAGAAAATTCCAGACGGAGATGGATGATAAGTTTGTACAAACATCAAATTAACTGTTCCTTTGCTAGCTCAGTAATTCTGAATGGAACGTGTAGCCTAGACAACAGCCAGATGGCTTACTAGACTGGGATTACATTGTGTCAGGGGTTCGAGTTCACGGGAAACACTTGGATGTGGATCATGCGTGGTATGACCACTTCTCAAGTCGATGCAACTGTAAATGGGAATCTGACGTATGAGTTGGGGAAGATATAAAATGCAAGGAAGGGAACTGGCCACACCACCGCACATTAGCTGCGACTTGGTACATGAAAAGTTATTCTATTCCCCGACTGCAATTGTTCCCATGGAACTGATCTTAACCTTCTAATTCTTAAAATAAAGTATTATCGGATACCCTGACGGCTTCAAATATGTTCCTCTAGTCCGGACATATAACTCACTTCCTTTAGCAAGACACTCATTAACAATTTGACCTTCTGTAAATAGTCGAAATCGCTTATTGAGAAACATGCCTTCACTACATCTATATATGACTTATGAATGTGAGTTTGAGACCCCTGGCCTAGATGATGTTATACATGTTTAATGAATGTAAGAACAATGTTACTGTAAGACAAATCCTGTTGGATATGTAGTCATATCACATACAGTTATCTAATGGGCGTGGTTTCTCTATCTATTAATATCATCTCATACAGCTGCCTCCAGAACAGAAAGTATCTTGTAATACTATGAGCTGGTTTCCTTCAAGCATGACACATCCATTGCCAACATATCCTCTACGTGTCCTATCAATAATAATGATAAAGTTCACGGAGGCGTCAAAGGCCCGTTGCATCGATCGACAACTACTGTGTCCAACTGATGTGACTGTTTTCATGTGTCGACCGAAATCCCAACAGACTCCCAAGGTGGAACCGAGTACTCCGCTGTCTTGGGACAGGGGCCGCGAGGAGTGTATTAAGCCAATGTTTGTGTCAGGATTTCCATGTCTGGCCGTGTCAAACTCCCTGTTTGTCCATTTCCCACCGCCGAGGCTTCTGATTGTGTCCACCTTTTGGTCAGCGTGACCCTTGCTTTGCTGAGAATACGAGGTTAGAAGAGGTATCGTGTAACCTCTGGTGAAGGGCGAGGCGGGCAGGAAGAAGTCGGCTTCAGTCAGAGCAGAAAGGTCCTTGAGTAGTGGTTACGTGAACTTAATTCTGATGTGCGGTTAAGCGAAATGTTGAACTCCGTCAAGGACTGGTCTCCCTCGGCTTGAGTCAGGCATGAAATGCAGCCTAACAAACAGGATAACCGATCGAAATCTCATCAATTTTACAGAATAAAGTCCCTGATACCACCTGGTGAAGGAGTTGTGAAATATAATCCAAACAGGAACCACCAAAGATTGGAAAACGACACAAACACCGGAGCGAGTCGATGCACAGCCAATAAGGCGCGACCATTTTCCTTTCTTCCCCCCCCCCCTCCCATTCCACTAGTATATTCCTCTGTTCTCTCCCACAGATCCACATTAGTTATGTTATCATAACATTGCAATAAACTATCCTTAGCACGGACCAACATATGAAAGTCTGCACCTATGTTTGCTACCTTTGTTATCTTATCCGATTTATAGACAGAAAATAACCGAATTTGCACCGTTGTTGAAGACTGTTAGTATCATGTGGGATTAGGAGAGAAGAGTCTATTTCTGTTTCTAATAATCTTTTTCACTGCACTCCAATCACACCGATATGTGCTCAGTCTCTCTCAAGAAGTGGCAAAGCGTTAGGATGCTGATAGTCCACGTAGCTTATATGTTGTACACTCTCCTATTTCGTCCTCTCATGCGCCCCGAACCTCGTTTGATGTCAAGACGTTGCAGCCTGTGGATTGCTCATTCATATCTTGGTTTGTCCTCACAGGCGGTCCTTGGTTGATTTCAAAATATCATTCCTATCCATCAATAATGTGCCCATGATGTGAGCTTATGAAGCCAGGATGTAAGCTTTCATTACGATAACTGCCCTTGTTAAAGTGGTATCAAATAGATATCTCAGCTCTAAGGTCACTGCTTCTATCTCAGATCTGAGGTCACTGCTTCTATATCAGATCTGAGGTCACTGCTTCTATATCAGATCTGAGGTCACTGCTTCTATCTCCAATCTGAGGTCACTGCTTCTATCGCAGCTCTAAGGTCACTGCTTCTATCTCAGCTCTTAGGTCACTGCTTCTATCTTCTATCTCAGCTCTAAGGTCACTGCATCTATCTCAGCTCTAAGGTCACTGCTTCTATCTCAGCTCTAAGGTCACTGCCTCTATCTCAGCTCTAAGGTCACTGCTTCTATCTCAGCTCTAAGGTCACTGCTTCTATCTCAGCTCTAAGGTCACTGCTTCTATCTCAGCTCTAAGGTCACTGCTTCTATCTCAGCTCTAAGGTCACTGCTTCTATCTCAGCTCTGAGGTCACTGCTTCTATCTTCATTCTAAATCTAGAGGATGTTAACATGGTTGCCGCACTCCGCTCAGAAACGACATATCCTCTCACTCTAGTCGAGAAGAACTAGATTGATGCCCCACTCCGCTCAGAAACGACATATCCTCTCACTTTAGACGAGAACCCCATCCTGATCTCCCATTTCGCAGCACCGATCCGTCTGTGAATATGACGAACTCACTATCAAGCGTGTTCTCACTAATTACCTGGTTTACCTCCAGCTCTACTCTCCAGTTTCCCCATTCTCTAATCGCCCGTTGACCCATTCTCTACATTACTTGCCTAAGGTAATGATGGTTCTCTGGCACTATGTCATTGAGTCAGCATTTTGGACCCTTTCTTTCCTTTGGTTATTGCCTCAGCAGGGATGACTTGTCCGATTATTTTCTCTGTCTGAATCCGTCACCCCTTGATGTTTGAGATCCTACTGTAAAGAGAGTGTCGCGTTTCTGTGTTGACACGCATATAGGCTTTGGCTTGTGCCAGTTTATATCTGGATGTCACCGATAACAATCCCAGCATGTACCGCGCCTTCACAATCGGGGTATCTCTAGTGCAACCCAACACCAGTCGCATACCTTTATTCTGGGTGTCCTCCAACCGTCCACAATATGCTCTCAACAGTGAGGTGATGCTTACCCCGTTGCCGACCACCCTCATCACAACCTGACCACATAGGACGAATAGAAAGCAATTATTCAACTTAACCATCTGGTCAACATTGGATTAATATGAAAGACTGCGATCAAATATAAATCCGAGTTATTTAAACATATCGCGCCTGGCAATAGTACATCCCTTAAATGTGATGCCGAGAATTTCAACCTTTACTACGAGAATTGGGGTTCGTAGAGCATCACTGTCTGCAGGCTTTGTTTGGAGTGTGCTGACTATGGGAAATTGATGTACTGTTTGATATACTGTTTGATATACTGTTTGATGGAATGTTGCATCAATCAGCTCGTGAATTGGATAACAGCTGCTTTTACTGAAAGAACAATTACTGTCCCATTGGATCATGTACATCTGCGCCAAGGTGAATATTTCCGGGAGTATCTCTAGTTTGTCTTTTCTCTCATAGACAGTTAAACATTTACACAATGAAAAGGACCAACACTGGTATGAGTGTGTACAACCAGCAAGCTAAAGTAACCATCAGTATCTATACTCTTCACCTTGTGCTGAGAGGAACTGAGCACCAATGGGTCTCACTGAAATGCAATGAGGTCGACTCGTAGCAGAACATAACATAGCAAAACAGAACAGAGCAGAACATAACAGAGCAGAACAGAAAACATGAAATCGTTGATACAGTTGCCCTGTCCTTGTTTACAAACAACATGAATCAGCGGCTATGTCCACTGCTGCTGTTGTAGCCCTGGCCTGTTACACAATTAACAATTTCAGAATAGTCAAGGGCACGTGCTCTAAGCTGTGCAAACACAGACGGTGGTAACCTTCACATTCCTTGTGCGTTTCGTAATTGTTGTTGCTGTTTTTGTGATTTGTTAGAAAGTGGTTCATTTGGTTTGTTCGTTTCTAACTGAACAAGATTTATGAACGTAACATAGGTTTTGTGTTGCTCCTGTTTGGTAGAGGTAACTCAGTCATAAAAGGCATATGATGTCCTTCAGCAGACTTCTCCACTGGCCGGAACTGAAGGCGTAGATCCTTCACTGTACTAAGCCACATAATGTATGTTGTTGGATGGTAGCTCATTTTGATTCCATAACCGCAAGTCACGTACTCATTTACAGCTTGGTCGACTCGAGCGAGACGGTTGCTGGACTTGAACCCCATACCATTGCCGAGAAAAACAAAGGCTCTACCCCAACCCTAATCATACTTGTTAATAGTGTTATCAAATTCAGACCTTAAGTACCACCACATCTTCTGATATATGGAAATGGTTTAGGCTAAATAGAGTAGGAGTTGGATCAAGACTGTTCTACAGTACAAGAGTAGCTTAAACCTCTGAGTGTATCAGGAGTTGGATGACAGCTGTTCTACAGTACAAGAGTAGCTTAAACCTTTGAGTGTATCAGGAGTGGGATGAAGGAAGTTCTACAGTACAAGAGTAGCTTAAACCTTTGAATGTAGCAGGAGTGGGATGACAGCTGTTCTACAGTACAAGAGTAGCTTAAACCTTTGAGTGTATCAGGAGTGGGATGAAGGAAGTTCTACAGTACAAGAGTAGCTTAAACCTTTGAATGTAGCAGGAGTGGGATGACAGCTGTTCCACAGTACAAGAGTAGCTTAAACCTTTGTGTAGCAGGAGAGGGATTAAAGCTGTTCTACAGTACAAGAGTAGCACAAGCCTTTGACTGTAGCAGGAGTGGGATACAAGCTGTGTTCTACAGTACAAGAGTAGAATAAACCTTTGTGTGTAGCAGGAGTGGGATACAAGCTGTTCTACAAGTACAGGAGTAACATAAACATATGAATGTAGAAGGAGTGAGATACAAAATGTGTTTTACAGTACAGATGAGTGTAAACCTGTGAATGTTGTCCCTATGAAATTTCTTTTTATATTCTGTCCAAATAATGGCTTGTGAAGTGTACTCTATAAATGCAAGTTTATAAAAATGATTGATTCTCAAGATCAATGAAACATATACGATCATTTCACTGGAGAGACAATCACAATCCTTTAACTATTTGAAACAATCCAGTAATTGCTGCTTTCTCTGTCACAATTAGCATATCATTTCAGATTTTACAATGTTTTGTTTCTTTGTGTGGGATCAATCTATTCTGTTCTTAGTTTGTGTTTAATCTACTAAGTTCTTAGTGTGGGATCAATCTATTCTGTTCTTAGTTTGTATTTAATTTATTATGTTGTTAGTGTGGGATCAATCTATTCTGTTCTTAGTTTGTATTTAATTTATTATGTTGTTAGTTTGGGTTCAATCTATTCTGTTTTAGTATGGGTTCAATCTATTCTGTTGTTTGTTTGTTTCGGAATATTTCTTTCTTGATATGTGTCCTTTAAATGTTAAATACATTTTTTTCATTTGTTGGCAGGATTTACTTCCGAAACATGTTGGATTTTGCCATGTTGGTTTATATTTCATTTGTTGGCAGGATTTACTTCCGAAACATGTTAGATTTTGCCATGTTGGTTTATATTTCATTTGTTGGCAGGATTTACTTCTGAAACATGTTGGATTTTGCCATGTTGGTTTATATTTCATTTGTTGGCAGGCTTTACTTCCGAAACATGTTGGATTTTGCCATGTTGGTTTATATTTCATTTGTTCTTTTTCATCACACTAGTCTTATTCTTTTTCGTTTTCTGGTACTTTATCTAATTCTTCTAAAGGTCTCATATGTCAACTTGAATATCTTTAATGACAACAGTTGTCTATTAGCATCTGAAAAGAGTTTGTTCTGGAATTATATTGATGATAGTTAAATGTGTTTTCTTTCTTGCTCGTTCGTTGGACACATTTGTAGCAGATATTCGGTAGTTATTTTATGAGTGTCGCAGTATTTACTTTTCTTAGTTTCCAGAATCTATCATCCTCCAGTCTATTCTGAATCTATTCTCTATGCGGAGTCTGAAGTTCATTATGTTGAGCTGACAATATGCGTCATTTCGCTGTCGATCGAGATCAACCGATTTATCCGCATACGACTCAAAACAACACTATTTAACATCTTCATTATACAGTGTCATCCATTCAGATTATTCGATTTTCAAATAAACGGCAAAAGACAAAAAACAAGTCTTAACGGTAAATATCTGCGGCCAAACGACAACCCAAACTACTTGGGCGTGACATTTGATCGGCGCATGACATGGACAAGTAAGATCGAGAGAAACCGAATGAGAGCAAGACAAAGAATGGCAATCATGAGGAAACATGCTGGCACAAGCTGGAGAGCAGAGGAAATAATACTCAGGAAACTGTACACTGGAAGAGTGAGACCAGTTCTCGAGTATGGCATTGCGGCATGGACAACAGCAGCAAAGGCGAACTTCGATAAAATTAACAAACTTCAAAACCAAGCCATGAGAGTTATAGCAGGAGGCATGAAGTCAACGCCAAATGTAGAACTTGAAAAGATTACAAATCTGCAATCCATGACCGACAGAAGAGACTGCAGAGCCCAGCAGCAAGCAGAGAAACTAAGAAGACTGACAGATCATCCAATGCATCAGAGACTAAATAGATTTGGAAAAGGGAAACTAAAGCGGAGAAACTTTGCAGAAATAGCCAAAGCAAAGATGAGCGAAGACCCTATGAACCCATAACAATACCAAAGCCCATCCCTACTGTACGCAAACCCACATGGAAGCAGCATTTCACTTCGGAGGTGGTAGAAAATAGTCCAGGTATTAGAAAAAAGAACAGCCAGACTGAAAAAGAAAGACGAGAAATAACCCTGAGGTATAAAGCGGAAAACTACCCAAGCATGGACTGTACCAATGCATACAACAACGGTTCTGTAACAAACACAACACATAATAGAGGAGGAGGGGTATTCCTGAGCCTAACAAATGGTAGAAAAATAACACTGTCGAGGAGGCAGACATACTGGCAAAAGAAGGTGCAAGACTACCACAACCATATTCTAGTGTGATCTACGAAGAGTCCAAAATGTTTATTAGGGCCAGATACGTAGCCAAATGGGAAAAAGAACATACTGGCTACACAAAAAATGGTGCCTACTATCAGCTGAACAGAAGAGAGCTGGTCGTGGTCTTCAGACTCCGCACAGAACATAACAGACTGAGGTACCATCTATTCAATAAACTGAAGAAAGGTGGCACTGACGAATTCACCTGTGGTACAGGGAAAATGACCACTGAACATCTGCTGCAAAATTGCCCGACATACGAGGACCAGAGAAAGCACATGTGGCCTTCACCATTGGCAACAATAGACAAGCTCTATGGCAGTGTTGACAGCTTCAGGATGACAGCTGCCTTCTTCGAACAAATTCAAGTTGACGTCTGACAGCGTAAGAAGAAGAAGAAGAAGAAGAAGAACACTATCAGCACATCACGTTACTGAGTAGATCACACTTAACATAGAACACAGGGGAGGGAGACTAACGTCTGGGTCAGGTAAAATATACTGATCAGACATGTTAGTCAGGGTCAGGAAAAGCATTCTAGCCAAGACCCTCACCTCGGCTTCCTAGTAGCTCTCTTTAGAAATGGGCTGTTTTCATGCAGCCTGGTTAACGAGGTGAGAGATCGGCGTAATCCCCATAGTAGTGAGTGACACACAGATAAAGCCAAGCTTAGCACAACTGCCTGGAGGACTCTGGTCCAACTTCATCAGCACGCTCGGGATGTGAGGAAAGCTACTGCAACCCGCCACTTACCGTCCTTTTCAGGGCACACAAAGGAGTAATCTACACATTGTGGGGGCATTCGCAAACAACAACATAGTGCAATGCCGGGGTGTATACTTTCAGTACAGTACGATGATGAGATGAATACGGAGGAGAACTATTGTTGTTTTTAAATAAAGATACACTATTTTGTATGCATGCATTTTATAGGAGCCAACTTGAAATACATTTGAAATTGTATAAAGACGCAACGTGGATTGGAAAAACAACGACTGTATGAAAAACAAATGACAAATCCAAACACATATATTAGCCCTCCTTTCCTATTTCACTGCAGGACTGATGTGTGTCTTATAAAAAGTCAATCATTTGAAACCACGCCCACCTTAACTAAGCTAATGCAACTTGCGACTATAATATCCGGCTGATATTCTTCACGACACAGAAATGGATGCTCAGATAATAAACATCCACTGATCAACATTTTCTGGAGAAGACATCAATTAGGAAGTAGATATTTCTATTGTTATTTACGTTTAATTATTTTCTAATTTGTTCAACATAATTTCCATGATTTAAAGTTTAGTCATTTTCATTGTGATACTTTTAATACATTTGTAAAGCTTACATTTAAACACACAAGATACAAAAACACAACTACGGAAACCAGTAGCGCTTGATGGTCCAAACGAAATAACCGCTTATTATAATACAACTCTGTGATTCAACTGCAGATGTCATACAAGTGTACATTATTTCACATATTTTTGGGGGAGGAAGACTAACGTCTGGTCAAGCACAACATACTGATCAGAAACGTAAGTCATAGTCAGGCAAAATATACTGGACGAAGCCGCCACCTCGACTTCTCCGCATACCTCCCTGGCAACCGGTTATTATCACGGCAGCCTGGATAACAAGGTGGGGGATCGACGTGAGCTATACGTGATGAAGCCAAGCATAGCACAACCGGCTCGGAGATTCGTCAACCTTCATCAGCACGCTCGGGATGTGTTGAAAGCTACAAAAAACCGTGAATTGCGTCCTTTTCAGGCTGCACAAAAAGAGTAAATCTACTTATTGCGGACAGCCAACAACAATAACAATAACAACATCACGTAAAAAAGGGAATATGTATGCTTGTACCGTGTTGTTATAGCAGCAGTTTTAATTTAACTGAAATACAATTAACTGTCCGAATTCACCATCATGGCGACACTATTGGTTTGCTATTTTACACATTGCAGTTAAAGCTATAGGTTGTTTGGTTCTGTTAAGTCTATTGTGTTGAAATTTATTCATTTAAACATAAATGCAGCGAACACTTTGATTATATTGTCTACTAGTCTTTATATGCGTTCTTCAATTGTTTTTATTTCTTGTGCTTAACATCCCCAGATGGCTAACAAACAGCCGACTTACATAACTGAAGGGTTTTTTCATGCCTCACAATCCACGAACTTCACTTGAGCTCTAACACAAGTAGCCGTGTTCCTCGTCATAACAAATAGTGTAAGAAGAGATGTGACGTAACAACGATTATTTTGTTCCTCATCTTTTCTGGCTCAGATAGATAACATAGTTCTACATCAAAGTTTGCTCGTGTCTTCATCCCGCAGTTATTACATTTAGTCATGGTAGCCTTCTACGTCTGGGTGGCTATTTGGCTGTTACACGTTCAAACTTTATTGAGCGGAAAGGCTTTGGTAATGATTTCTGATAAAGACAATGAGACTCAGATTGATGTCAACGCGGAAATAGTTACTGGACCAATGCAGAACCAGCACACACTTATTGATAATGGACCAGGAAGGCATAACAGTGAAACATATCCGGCGACGATTACTTCAGAAGCTAAAGTCGTGTCAGAGACCGGAACGGCAATGTTAGGGCGGACCCTACACGGTACGTCATCTTGCAGGAACAAATGTGGTCAGACCATGGATGACTTGTGTTCATGCGATCTCAGATGTCTCGTACACAACAACTGCTGTGAGGACATGTCAACAGCTTGTCCTGGAGTACTTCAAGAAAGTAGGATCAGGTACGGTCACATGCTGGACATGGAGGTTGAGTGTTCCAGAGAAAAGGTTTTTATCATTACGTCATGTAATCATTCCCACTTAACCAAAACACCAACCTCTGATCTTACTACCACCACAACACCACCAACCACCCTAGCAACATCTTCTGAATACTATAATAAAATAATCCCAACAACAACCACCAGAACTCAGATAACGTCTAACAAACCTGACACAAGCAATAACTACATACTCGACGCCATCCACAACGCCTACGTCACAGACAGAGCCACAGGTTTTGTCTACAAGAACATGGACATATTTTCCTGTGCTGCCAGAGAGGATTCTAGCCCGGTCACGTGGCACCTGACGTTTGGATTTAACGATCAATTTTTCAAAGTATCTGTACAGGATATTTTAAAGGTACTGCCATCGCTCATTTACTCACCACCGCCAAGTCTCACAGGCGACTCGATCGGAGTAAACTGCATTCCCACACGTATAAAAACCTGCCCGAAAACAGTTATACAAATAGATAATAATTTGCTGTACAAATGTCAACATTATATCCCCAACGTCAAAATAATTAAATATCTGGCTTACATACATAACAACTGTGAACTGTGTATCAAGCAAAACGCATTGAGCTTATTAGAATTTCAAAGCGACCGCCATTCCTACAGTTTCAGCTTGACCATGACCTTATCAGGACATTCTCTAGTGATAACCCCTACCAATAGTTTCACATCAGGACACATGTCCTGGCAGAACGCGACTTGCGATCTGTCACAAACAAGTACTAAAGATCTGAACAGCGCTTTAGAATCGTGTGCAAGAACGTGTAGCTCAGGTTATATGAGACGACCTGATGGCACGTGTAATGATATATATTCTATTACACTAGCTGTTTCTGATGACGATTACCCTTTAACCTTAGATGAGTCCTATGCCTTTCCAGAGTTCGCTCGGTGTTTCATAAAGTCTTTTCTTATGTTTGATTTTGCAAATGATTTCAGCTCTACTATAACAATATTCGATCTCCGATTTAACATCAGCTTATACGCTACCCAGTCTTATGTTTATGATGTCGGTTCATTGCCTGATATATCTGATCGATTATTTCTTCATCTGCCCTTAATGTCCAAAGCCTTCAGAGCTTTCAGAAAGTCAATGATAAATACGTACCGAACATCTGAATTCCCTCATAACACTTCCCAAGATCTAAAACTGTTTTCATCTAGAAAAAGAGATGGATTCTTCAGGGCATTACAAGCTGAGTCCCGTAGAACTGTCGGCGACATTAAGAGCCGTGCCGTCACATGTATTTGCCTCAAAGAATACACGGTCTTTGGCACACCCTGCTTGGTTAATGGGTATTTAGATTGTATTAACAGTCCATTGTTTCGGGGAGAGGACGAAATGATAGCAGATTATTTGAAATCGACGTGTTTTTCTGTCTTTAACAGAAGTAATAACCGCGGGGAAAATGTACTCCCATTTATCACTATTCTTGTTTATATATTTGTGATTGCTCTCCCTTTTTTACATATATAGGTTTGGCACGTACACGTAACCTAGCAACTACCTATCACAGACAATACACAAGCATGGGCAACAGACTTTATAATGCCACTTTTACACGTCATTACCTTGCTGAGGTCGGATGTGTTGGACCGAAAGGTGCAACTGTCGCAGTCAAGCTGTAAACTACGACACAACGTATTCCGTTCTCTGGCCTACATTCTGCTACTTAAGCCCTTTCAGTGTTTGCTAGTGGGAGATTGAGAATGAACGAAGTCAAGTCAAGTCACGTCATTACATGAATTAATCTCCGTCTTGTTTTGTGTGCAGCTCGTCCTCTATACCTACACATGCATTCGTGTCTGCTTTATACACTATATCTTATGCACTGTGTGTAGAACCAACTTCTAGGAACCATATGTTCCAGGAGACACTGATAAGGGCCTCAGCCTGGTAAATCAAAAGCTGTCAGTTCGAGAGTACAAACACTATCAGTTCAGTTCATCCCGTACATCATCAGGTCGTTGTAACACAGTTAAAGGCACTCCGACAATCCCACGCCATCTCCCTCTGTCCGCCGCCTCGAGGCGTACCTCATCGAGACGAAGGTTTGACCACTCAGTGATGTTGACTGCCCCTCGCTTCCTTGGATATCCCCACCCTCTCTGTCCTGACAAACAAACCGTGTATTCAAGATTCCTGCGCGTGCTCTCTATTGACAGGTTTGTTTTGACAAAACAGAATCATGAACTATGGTCAGACAAGTTAACAACACGAGCATGTTGTCTACCATCTCCAGTTGCAGTTTACCTATATTTACTCAATACATTCCGACTTTAGTGTGCGCGTTGATAACCCAATCAATTTCCAAATCGTTTAATTCATGATTATTTTGAATGTCTAATGAATCAGTGTATGAGCCTGTTATTTGTTCTGTAGCTTTTTTAACATACATGTAATGCATCCTTTTTGGATTTGATTATTTATGAGCGATGTATATTTCCTGTGATTGACAATTTGTTGTAAAATAGGTGGCTCTATTGCTGTTTTGTAAATTATTATATTTTGTGTTGTTTTCAAGTGTTCTATTAAGTACATTTGCAAAATAAAAATTATCTTCGTCCTGCTAAAGATTGTTGTGTCAGTGATTAGCTGAATAGGTTGCAAGGTGTGTTAGGTACAGAACAGGTGCGTACATTGTGTTTTCATCAGTCACAGACATCATTCTTCTGTCACCTCATCATGTTTTCATCAGTCACATGCATAAGTCATATGTCACCTCATTATGGTTTCATCAGTCCCAGGTATCAGTCATCTGTAACCTAATTATGTTTTCATCAGTCACATGCATCAGTCATCTGTCTCATCGTTATGTTTGCATCCGTCCCAGACATAAGTCATCTGTCCCATCATTATTTGTTCATCAGTCATCTGTCGCATCATTATGTTTTCATCAGTTCCAGTAATCAGTCAACTGTCACTTCATTATGTTTTCATCAGTCCCAGACAGCAGTCTTCTGTCACCTCATTATGCTTTCATCAGTCCCAGAAATCAGTCTTCTGTCACCTCAGTATGTTTACTTAAATGATCATTTTAAATAAAAAGCTGATAATAAA
Organism: Ariolimax columbianus; assembly: GCA_036924085.1. Lineage (NCBI taxonomy): Eukaryota > Metazoa > Mollusca > Gastropoda > Stylommatophora > Arionidae > Ariolimax > Ariolimax columbianus. The sequence continues at coordinate 5,368,744 of JAVGWX010000008.1, forward strand.
AAAATAGAGAGATCAGAATGATCATTATTGAGTTCAGTTGGAGGTCTTGAACTGTTGCCACGCCGAATACAACCACTACTATCTTGTGAACACCAACGACTTTACTGTTAAAAATATGAACATATACACTGCACGTGCAGACAAAAACAATAGGGTTAAACTCACAGTATTTAATAGATTCATGAAATGTATTCATTCCAACAAAAACCACAAAATATTGTTTTATAAAGTTTGGCATTATCCTGTCATGCTAATTATATGCTTTGGCTAAATAGTCAGTCATTTACCTCCATATATCCTACATATTATTTGGTTAAATAGTCAGTCATTTACCTCCATATATCCTACCTATTATTTGGTTAAATAGTCAGTCATTTACCTCCATATATCCTACATATTATTTGGTTAAATAGTCAGTCATTTACCTCCATACATTCTACGTATGTTTCGATGAATTAGTCAGTGATTTACCTACATATATCCCACGTATCTTTTGTTTACTTAATCAGTCATTTACCTTCATATATCCTACGTATGTTTTGATTAATTAATCAGTCATTTACCTCCATATATTATACGTATGTTTTATTTGATTATTCAGTCATCTACCTCCATATATCCTACGTATGTTTTGGTTGATTAATCAGTCATCTACCTCCCTATATCCTTCGTATGTTTTGGTTAATTAATCAGTCATTTACCTCCATATATCATACGCATGTTTTGGTTAATTAGTCAGTCATTACCTCCAATTACCCTACATATATTTCGGATGGCAGTGATGTGCTTGCCAGAACAATGTGTTATGTTCGTGGAGTTCAGGTGTGCGACACAGCAGTATATCTTCAACAGGTACACCAATTTCGAAGAATGTAGAAGATATAACAAACAATGTTTAGTCATCTTATAGAAATATGAAGAAGGACCTCAATATAATATAATTTTAACTTTATATTTTAAAACCACATCAAAACTCTAGCTCAGGACGCTATATGGTGATACATTATAGCAATACGTCCTCTTATTGTGTGTTTTTTTTATTAGCGTCTTTAAAAACTATGATATATTTGATAATTAACAGTTACCCATCTAATGAAAAATGGCGGCACTTTCAGAATTTTACTGCAAAAAATAAAATAATTTGGTTGTAAAGTACAATTCTTCTACCGTAAAATTTAATATCTAAGAGAGACACCCACATAGCTGTCTCGAAACTGTCCATGTCAAGAGAAGGTAATGTCTAAGAGAGACACCCACATAGCTGTCTCGAAACTGTCCATGTCAAGAGAAGGTAATGTCTAAGAGAGACACCCACATAGCTGTCTCGAAACTGTCCATGTCAAGAGAAGGTAATGTCTAAGAGAGACACCCACATAGCTGTCTCGAAACTGTCAATGTCAAGAGAAGGTAATGTCTAAGAGAGACACCCACATAGCTGTCTCGAAACTGTCCATGTCAAGAGAAGGTAATGTCTAAGAGAGACACCCACATAGCTGTCTCGAAACTGTCAATGTCAAGAGAAGGTAATGTCTAAGAGAGACACCCACATAGCTGTCTCGAAACTGTCCATGTCAAGCGAAGGTATTGTCTAAGAGAGACACCTAAAGAACTGTCTCGAAAGTGTCCAGGACAAGAGAAAGTAATGTCTAAGAGAGACAACTAAAGAACTGTCTCAAAACTGTCCATGTCAGTTGAAGGTAAGGTCTAAGAGAGACAACTGAAGAACTGTCTCGAAATGTGCATGTCAAGAGAAGGTAAGTTCTAAGAGTGACACCAGAGACATCATACCAAGAGAAGGTAAGGTCTAAGAAAGACACCATAGACCACATACCAAGAGAAGGTAAGGTCTAAGGGAGACACCAGAGACCACAAACCAAGAGAAGGTAAGGTCTAAGAGAGACACCAGAGACCACATACCAAGCGAACGTGGGGTGAAGCTTAAAATCCCCACAGAGCACTCTTCCAAATCCGTCACTGAGAAATCGTTGGTTTCACATTTGATGTCAGAGTCCAGTCACCTCGCCAGAGACGAAGGTTCGCAAGACTCAAGATGTCAATTTAATCTGTTAGTTAGTTACTATTGTTAAAGAGAATATGGAAAACGTACCTGTGATAGAAATGGGTATAGATCCGGAGATGTAATCTAGATAGTTACTATTGTTAAAGAGAATAGGTAAAACGTACATGTGATATAAACGGGTATAGATCCGGAGATTTAATCTAGTTAGTTACTATTGTTAAAGAGAATAGGTAAAAGGTACATGTGATAGAAATGGGTATAGATCCGAAAATTACATCTAGTTAGATACTAAAAATCTTTGGTTAGAGAATGACGTCATTGTTAGACTAGAAGATAAATGATGCGTATGACTAAATAATGCAATACATGTTTAACCAAGTTTTATTTATGACTGAATCAATTTTCCGTATCTTCTTATTCTCCTCAAGTGAAATGGAAAAATAATAAACGAAATAGTTATAAGTCCACTATACGTGACGGTAAACTCATTTAATAGAATCTCCTATATTCATTCTTTAGCTCACCGTCTTGTCAGACGATACTCATTGTGCTTTAAAACAATGAATGCAACTACAGTGTATGACGATAGCGAACGTGACTCGTATGACCAATCCGAGCAGAGAAATGTCTTCCACAGTCTATGCAAGGACAAACATTACCGTTTGTGGCATCGAAATGCGTGGCGTGTCTTCTTAAACTTTGAGACCTTAGTCTGTCCATAATCAATATCTCCTTTGTCTGTATTCCACTCTTGATCCTGCTCCTTCATGTAATACGATCCAGGTGTCCTGTTCCATGATTCCAAATCGATGCCCTAATCATTCATATCCCGCTTGCATACGTCCTTGAATCAAAGTAATGATCTTTCTCACAACTGTAATTCCCTACAGGAAAACTATTTTGGTATTCTGCCATCATCCATCCTCCGGGTCTGTCCCAGCTATCGGTGTCTTCGAATACTAAGCATGGGAAAGATTGTAACGGTGCCTTTCAATATTAAGCATGGACAAGATTGTAACGGTGCCTTTCAATACTAAGCATGGACAAGATTGTAACGGTGCCTTTCAATACTAAGCATGGACAAGATTGTAACGGTGCCTTTCAATATTAAGCATGGACAAGATTGTGACGGTGCCTTTCAATACTAAGCATGGACAAGATTGTGACGGTGCCTTTCAATACTAAGCATGGACAAGATTGTGACGGTGCTTTGGAATACTAAGCATGGAAAAGATTGTCACGGTGCCTTCGAATACTAAGCATGGAAAAGATTGTGACGGTGCCTGTTCTCTCCAACACCTCCTCGTTGGTGATCATGTATTGCACCCCCACCCCTAGGGTTCTGCGCAGGCACGTCATGTGACAGATGTCTGGTCGCCTCTCCTGTTGCACGCATTTAGACCATGTCTCTCTGCCATAAAGAAAGGTATTTATTTTTTAACATTCACCTTTATGTTCTCCAATACCATTTTTGTTAATCTGCTCTATATTGGTGCTACCTTTCGTACGCTGATAGTGGATCTCTTGGTCCAGGATAGTTTATTATTGACTCAGGATCCCAAGTACGTAAAATGATCTACTACCAGCAGATCTTCATCATCAATGGAGATCACTATATTATGATGAATAATAGGACATGGTATCAGTAAGTATGCATATGTAATGAACATCATTTGTTTTGTGAATTTTGAGAATCGTTTTAGTGGCTGGCCATTATTGAGAGAAACAATGTAAATATAGGACAACGTAAGTGGGAATATAACTTACATTTAATTTCATTTTGTTCCCAGTCACCCAGATTTCAGAATAGAGAAAGTATATTAAAGAGTAATAATAATAATATATGTTAATGGCAGGCGAGGATGAGAACAGACATGTTTTAGAGGCGTATAGATGGAGGGTTACCAACACGACATGATTTGCTTGAATCATTGAAGCAATACTGTTACCTTGTCGGTATTGAAGTAGTGCGCTCAGTCTTTCAAAAGCATCATTTGACGTGGTTATTCGCTTGTGAATATCACTCTCGACATTTGGTCTCCTGATGAAGCTACTTCATAGATGGATAAAGATATGAAATGCTTGAAGACTCTGACACTGTACATCGATGTGTGGATCTTGATACGATTTACTAGGTAGAAGTTCCGGTATTGCTCGTGTTTTCTGGTACTGATCTAGGACACCCATTATGTCGACACGAGTGCACATTTGTGAGTCACTTTTGTAGGCTTCAGATAAGCTTTTCATGTGCGAGTCAGAGACCATCTTTTGTAGGATAAATGGATCTTTTCATGTGCGAGTCAGAGACCAACTTTTGTAGGATACATGGATCTTTTCATGTGCGAGTCAGAGACCAACTTTTGTAGGATACATGGTTCTTTTCATGTGCGAGTCAGAGAGCAACTTTTGTAGGATACAGTGAAGCTTTCCATGTGCGAGTCAGAGACCAACTTTTGTAGGCTGCACTGAAGCTTTCCAAATGCGAGTCAGAGACCTACTTTTGTAAGCTGCACTGAAGCTTTCCAAATGCGAGTCAGAGACCAACTTTTGTAGGCTACACTGAAGCTTTTCAAGTGCGAGTCAGCGACCAACTTTTGTAGCATACATTTTAGCTTTTTAAGTGGGTAACACAGACCAACATTTGTTGACTATATCTTAGCCTTACAAGTGCCAGTCAGAGACGAACTCTTGTATGCTACATGGACGCGTTTCAAGTGTTTATCAGAGATCAACTTTTGCAAGGTACACTGACGCTTTTCAAGTGCGAGTCACAGACTAACTATTGTAGGCTACATTTGCGCTTTTTAAGTGGGTAATATAGACCACATTTTTTAGGTTTCACTGACATTTTCAAGTGCCAGTAAGAGATCATTTTTTGTAGACTACATTGACGGTTTTTAAGTGATAGAGAGCAGATCTTGTAGACTACATTGAAGCACTTCAAGTGTGAGTCAGAGAGAAACTATTCTAGGCTACATTGAAGCACTTCAAGTGTGAATCAGAGAGCAACTATTGTAGGATACATTGAAGCACTTCAAGTGTGAGTCAGAGAGTAAATATTATAGGCTAGAATGAAGCACTTCAAGTGCGAGTTAGAGAGCAACTATTGTAGGCTACATTGAAGCACGTCAAGTGTGAGTCAGAGAGCAACTATTGTAGGCTACATTGAAGCACTTCAAGTGTGAGCCAGAGAGCAACTATTGTAGGCTACATTGAAGCACTTCGAGTGTGAGCCAGAGAGCAACTATTGTAGGCTACATTGACGCACTTCGAATGTGTGAACCAGAGAGCAACTATTGTAGGCTGCATTGAAGCACTTCGAGTGTGAGCCAGAGAGCAACTATTGTAGGCTACATTGAAGCACTTCGAGTGTGAGCCAGAGAGCAACTATTGTAGGCTACATTGAAGCACTTCGAGTGTGAGCCAGAGAACAACTATTGTAGACTACATGGGAACTTTTCAAGTGCCAGTCGTCGGAGACCGATATTTGTGAGTAACAATGACGCTTTTCAAGTGGGGATCAGTGATGCCGTTGTTAGGCTTCATTGGAGCTTTTCAAGTGCGAGCTAGAGACCAACTTTTGTGGGTTACATTTAAGCGTTTCAAGTGGGGATCAAAGACACTCTTGAAGGCTACATTAAAGTTTTTCACATGCTTGTCAGGAACCAACTTTTGCAGATTGTATGGATACTCTTCAAATTCGAGTAAGAGACTAACTTTTGTAAGCTACATTGTCGCTTTTCAAGTATATATCAGAACCGACTCTTGTAACCTGCATTGAAGCTGTTCAAGTCTTGCCAGGATTTGAGTAACCAAAACGTACGCTTTGTCTCGAACCGTGCAGGTTGGAGTATTTGTAAACATTCGTAACCTGGCGTAAGTTACAGCCTGTGTGTCTACACCTGGGAAGATAGTGGTGGTAGACTTGTTGCCACAGACAAACCCGCGTCGTCTGGAAATCACGCGAACAGGATGCGTGCAAATGGAAAGCAGACGGACAAAATGACGGGGGCCGTTTTGGAAATCAGGTGATATGGGAAGGCAGATCAAATATAAATCCCGGCAGAGAGACGTGATCGGCATTACTTGAGCAGACATTCGAAAGAGACGTCCAGTGGAGGGCGGGCGTCGAAGGTTGAGCTAGATTTGAGTTGAGATTTAGGCGATGTAGAGCGGCAGTTGAGATAGACACGCAACAAGCAAGGTAACTACCCTCATATTATATAGTGGTCGTAATTACAATTCGTCTGTAACTGTTGGATGCAGTCTTCCGTCATCCTATTCATCATATTGACGCAGTCCCACTGATCACGTCAAAGTCACCATGATCACGTGAATGTAAGTCGTCAGTCGCAGCTAGAGACAGTTGCCCAGTGATATCATGGATCGTAATTGATGCAGTCTATACTGATCACGTTGAGGCGACTCTGATCTACCGCCGACAAAGAACAAGTCCACGGACGTTATACTCGTGTTTAGAACCTACGAACTTTACCATTAGCCGCAATCCAAAGCCAAGTTCGATGGCAGCAGACCAGATTTGGACAGGAGGAAGAACCAGGCAATAACAGTTTTGATAAGGTTACCTTTTGAGGTAGGAGTGTTTTAGATAAGTTTGTATTATAAATACTGTAATTTGTTAGAGAGTTTATAGCTGGCAGTGTTACCTGAATAAATAATCTGTTGTATTTTGTTTAAATTTAATTTTACTTGAATTTGTTTAGAGTGTAGAATGCAATAGAATAGAGCAGATCCCTTTACCGTCTGCGACAGAGATCCATCAAATCAATTGGCTCTGATGTATGTGTCTACTTTGCTCTAATTGACGCTTCCACCTCCACACCAGAAACATAAGGGGTCGGTGAGACATACTGATCGAGTGGGAGTTAACAGAAACATAAGGGGTCGGTGAGACATACTGATCGAGTGGGAGTTAACAGAAACATAAGGGGTCGGTTAGACATACTGATCGAGTGGGGGTTAACAGAAACATAAGGGGTCGGTGAGACATACTGATCGAGTGGGAGTTAACAGAAACATAAGGGGTCGGTGAGACATACTGATTGAGTGGGGGCTAACAGAAACATAAGGGGTCGGTGAGACATACTGATCGAGTGGGAGTTAACAGAAACATAAGCGGTCGGTTAGACATACTGATTGAGTGGGGGTTAACAGAAACATAAGGGGTCGGTGAGACATACTGATTGAGTGGGGGTTAACAGAAACATAAGGGGTCGGTGAGACATACTGATCAAGTGGGAGTTAACAGAAACATAAGGGGTCGGTGAGACATACTGATTGAGTGGGGGTTAACAGAAACATAATGGGTCGGTGAGACATACTGATCGAGTGGGAGTTAACAGAAACATAAGGGGTCGGTGAGACATACTGATTGAGTGGGGGTTAACAGAAACATAAGGGGTCGGTGAGACATACTGATCGAGTGGGAGTTAACAGAAACATAATGGGTCGGTGAGACATACTAATCGAGTGGGAGTTAACAGAAACATAAGGGGTCGGTGAGACATACTGATTGAGTGGGGGTTAACAGAAACATAAGGGGTCGGTGAGACATACTGATTGAGTGGGGGTTAACAGAAACATAAGGGGTCGGTGAGACATACTGATTGAGTGGGGGTTAACAGAAACATAAGGGGTCGGTGAGACATACTGATTGAGTGGGGGTTAACAGAAACATAAGGGGTCGGTGAAACATACTGATCGAGTGGGAGTTAACAGAAACATAAGGGGTCGGTGAGACATACTGATCGAGTGGGAGTTTATAGAAACATAAGGGGTCGCTGAGACATACTGATTGAGTGGGGGTTAACAGAAACATCGAAGTCAATGTGTGAGCCAACATTAAGATCACGATGAGAACCAGCATTACGATCAAGGTTGTAGCCAACATTAAGATCAAGGTGAGAACTAACATTAAGATCCAGGTGATAACCAACATTATGATCAAGATGAGAACCAACATTAAGATCAAGGTGAGAACCAACATTAATGTCACAGTAAGTACTAACATTAAGATCAAGGTGAAAACCAACATTAAGATCAAGGTGAGAACCAACATTAAGATCAAGGTGAGAACAAACATTAAGATCAAGGTGATAACCAACATTAAGATCAAGGTGAGAACCAACATTAAGATCAAGATGAGAGCCAACATTAAGATCGCGGTGAGAACCAACATTAAGATCAAGGTCGAAGCCAACATTAACATCAAGGTCGGAGACAACATTAAGATCAAAATGTAATGAAACGTGCTGATCAAAGTCAGGGCCAACAAAAACATCAGGGTAAGGTGATGCACGTCCGATAGCAGCTTCAGGGTCAGGTGAAACACACTAAGTAGCGTGGCTATTTCTGGCGTTTCAACATTTTTACCTAGCAGTCTTAAACGCATTTTGCTGCAGTATAACACATGCCCCAGTCATCGTTAATCGCACCCACAATAAGTCTTACCCAACACAGGCGGCACCCGATACACGCCATACTGAACACAAGTTGCAGGCACCCGATACACGCCATACTGAACACAAGTTGCAGGCAACCGATACACGCCATACTGAACACAAGTTGCAGTCACCCGATACACGCCATACTGAACACAAGTTGCAGTCACCCGATACACGCCATACTGAACACAAGTTGCAGGCACCCGATACACACCATACTGAACACAAGTTGCAGTCAGAACAAGGAGCACTAATCAGAAGCCACACAAAGCTGAATACACGCCAAATCCAGCCGATTACAAGCTTCACCACGAGCTAAACGTTGTACAACTCTCATCCATCACACGGCACATCGATCACACGGTGCATCCATCCCAGGCCACATCCATCACATGCACCATTCATCACAGGCCACATCCATCACACGGCACATCGATCACACGGCACATCCATCACACGGCAAATCCATCACACGGCAAATCCATCACACGTCACATCCATCACACGCCACATCCATGACACGGCACGTCCATCACACCGCACATCCATCACACGGCACACCCATCACAGTGCACGCTCAGCTGAAAATAAGCCACACCCAGCCAAGTGCAATCCACACCCAGAAGAGTACACGCCACAATCAGCCGTGTATAAGCCACACTCAGCAGTGTGCAAGCCACACCAAGCTAAGTACAAGCCACACCCATACGAGTTCAAGTCACACTAAGCCAAGTACAAGCCACACCCATCCGAGTATAAGCCACACTAAGCGGAGTACAAGCCACACCAAGCCAAGTACAAGCCACACCCATCCGAGTACAAGCCACACTAAGCCAAGTACAAGCCACATCCATCCGTGTACAAGCCACACTAAGCCGAGTAAAAGTCAAACACATCCGAGTACAAGCCACACTATGCCAAGTACAAGCCACACCAAGAAAAGTACAAATTATATAAAGCTGAAGAAATAACACAACTAGTACAAATCACATCCAATACAAGCCACAACTAGCATCCGCCACACCCATCAAATTACAAGCCACATCCAGCAGATTACAAGTCACACCCATCCGTATGCAAGCCACAATCAGCCGAGTACAAGCCTCACCCAGCAATTTACAAGCCACACCCAGCAAAGTACAAACCACACCCAGCCAAGTACGAACAACACCCATTCAAATACAAGCCAAAATCAGCCGAGTGCAAGCCACACGAAGCCAAGTACAAACCACACCCAGCCAAGTACATGCCACAACAAATGCATGCCACACAAAGCAATTTACAAGCTCCACATATCAGACTAAAGGCCATGCCCAGCTGATTATAAACCACAGCCAACAGATTACACGCCACAAAGAACAATCCACACCTAGTACAAGCAACACCAAACACAAACCACCTATAGTGCAATCCACCACGAAACACAAGCCACACCCAACACAATCCAAACCCGACACAAGCCACACCCAACACAAGTACAAACCACACCCAGCCAAGTACATACCACAACAAATGCATGCCACACAAAGCAATTTACAAGCTCCACATATCAGACTAAAGGCCATGCCCAGCTGATTATAAACCACAGCCAACAGATTACACGCCACAAAGAACAATCCACACCTAGTACAAGCAACACCAAACACAAACCACCTATAGTGCAATCCACCACTAAACACAAGCCACACCCAACACAATCCAAACCCGACACAAGCCACACCCAACACAAGTACAAACCACACCCAGCCAAGTACATGCCACAACAAATGCATGCCACACAAAGCAATTTACAAGCTCCACATATCAGACTAAAGGCCATGCCCAGCTGATTATAAACCACAGCCAACAGATTACACGCCACAAAGAACAATCCACACCTAGTACAAGCAACACCAAACACAAACCACCTATAGTGCAATCCACCACTAAACACAAGCCACACCCAACACAAACCAAACTCGACACAAGCCACACCCAACACAAGCCAAACCCAACACAAAACACACCCAACTCAAGCCAACCCAACATACGCCTCACTCAACACAACCCACACCCAACATAATCCACATCCAACAAAAGCCCTACACCATGCAATCCACACCCAACACAAGCCACATTCAACACAACCCACACCCATCACACGATCCACCCAAACACACGATCTACCCAAACACACGATCCGCCAACACAACCTACACCCAAACACGACATCCAAAACACGCCACACCAACTCACAACACACCCAACACATGACACACCCAATACACGCCACATCCAACACAAGCCACACGCAACAAAACCTACAACCAACACAAGCCACACCCAACACAAGCCACACCCAACACATTCCACGCCAACCACACGACACACCCAACACACGACACACCCAACACAAGCCACACCCAACACAGTCCACACCCAACACAATCCACCCAACACACAATCCACCAAACACACGCAGCACCCAACACACGATCCACCCAACACAAGTCAAACCCAACACACGCCACACCCAACACAAGCAAAACCCATCACATGACACATCCAGAAGGCGACAAACCCAGCACGTGACAAACCCAGAACACACCCCATTCAACACACCATACATCAAACAAAAGCCACACCCAACACGAGCCACACAGAACACACCACACACCCAGCACATGACACACCCTATACACGAAACTCTTAACAGAAGACACACCCAGCACATGACACATATAGCACACGACATACGCAGCACGCGACAAACCCGGAACACACCACACATCCAACAGAAGCCATAACCAATAAGAGACACAATCAACACACCACAAACCCAGGACATGACATACCCATAACGGCACACTCAATACACACCACACACCCATCACACAACACACGCAAGATAAACAACACACAACACAATCCACACCATACACAAGCCACACCAAACACAAGCCATACAAAACACAAGCCACACCCAACACACGCCACACCCAATACAAATAACACTAAACACACGACTCACTCAACACACATCACCCACTCAACAAGAACCCCACCCAACCCAAGCCACGCCCAACACAAGCGACACCCAACACACGCCACACCAAACACAACCCCCATCCAACACACGACACATCCAACAGAAGCCACACCCAACACAACCCACATCCAACACACGACACACCAAGAACATGACACATCCAAAATACGATATACCCAGCACGCGACAAACCCAGAACACACCACACTCAATACACCACACATCCAACAGAAGCCACACCCAACACGAGCAACACACAACACACCCCACAAACATAAAATGCCACAACTTACACACGAACATTTTAACACACGACACACCCAGTACATGACACATCCAGAACACGACATACGCAACACGCGACAAATCCAGCCCACGCTACACATCAAACAGAAGCCACGCCCAACGCGAGACACACCCAACACACCACACATCCAGAACATGGCATACCCAAAACACGACACTCCATACACACCTCACACCCAACACAAGCCACACCCAACACAAGCCACACCCAACACAAGCCACACCCAACATAAGCGAGGCGCAACACAAGTCTCACACAACACAACCCATACCCAACATAATCCACACCCAAAAAGAACCACATCCAACACAAGCCACACCCAAAACAACCCACACCCAATACACGACACACTTAACACACGCCACACCCGACACAATCCACACCCAAAACAGGCCACACCCAACACACGAGACACCCAAAACAACACACATCAAACACACGACCGACCCATCACAAGCCATACCAAACACAATCCACACCCAACAAAAGCCACAGCCAACACAACCCACAGCCAACACACGACACCCAACACACGGTACACTCAACTCACGACATACCCAACACAACCCACACATAACACACGCCACACCCAACACAAGCCAAACCCAAGACAAGCCACACACAACACGCACCCCTATCCAACACAACCCACACCAAACACACACAACACTCAACACACGCCGCACCGAACACACGCCACACCCAACACACGACACACCCAACACACGCCACACCCAACACACGAAACACCCAACACAACCCACACCCAACACATAACACACCCAACACACGACTCACTCAACATACATCACACACCCAACACAAGCCACACCCAACATAAGCCACACCCAACGCAAGACACAACCACAGTACAAGCCACACCCAACACACGACACTTCCAACACACGAAACACCCAACACAACCCACACCCAACACATCAACCACCCAACACACGACGCACTCAACATACATCACACACCCAACACAAGCCACACCCAACACAAGCCACACCCAACACAAGCCACACCAAACGCAAGACACACCCACAGTACATCCATACCCAGCACGCGACAAACCAAGCACACACCACACTAAACACACCACACATTCAATAGAATCCACACCCATCACGAGCCACTCCAACACACGGCATACCCATCACACGACACACCCAGCAAATGATACACCCATCACACGACGCACCCAGCACATGACACACCCAGCACATGACACACCCTGAACACGACATACCCAGCCCACCACATCCAAAACAAACCCCACGCAGATTTAACTCGATTCACACCAGTATATGCTCACCATCTTTCTTCAATAACTCCGTATTAAGTTTGCACATCAAAAGTTGTAACGAGAATAAACGTCGTAATGTTTCTGAAACAGACTTATCATGTTACCTAGTTATTAGCTAATAGTTAGTTCATATTACGCAGGTATAGATCGAGTGTTCACCGGTGCATCAGGTGCAGAAAGGCTGTTGCATCAATCTCAGATTATCAGCAAAGATGAGTCCTCAATCTATTGTCTCTATTGTGTTACCTGTACACGTGGTCAAACGGTCTCTCTGATAGAGCTGCTAGCAGAGGTTAAAATGACTGAGATGGTTCGTTTTTTTTTCAATGTTATTTTAACGGCCTCTTTGATAGGTGTCCTTATCGTCAAATTATTCTTAGTTCTTAGCTATTAATTGACCTGTACTTATACAGGGGCAGATGCCCCTATGCAGGTCCCAGCTCTGGTATGAACTGGTGTAGCCGGGAGAAGGGTATCCTTCTTAGTGGACTAGGCTGGAGCAGCTTAATACTCTTCTACGTTGAGACAAGCGCTTACAGAGGGTGGTAAACCGATGTGCAAGTCCATCTTAATAGACTCAAACACTTCTTCTTCGTACGCAGTCAGACAGTAACCATTATTTTTTCGAAAAAAGCGGCGGTCATCCTGAGGCTGTCGCCACTGCCATAGAGCTTGTCTTGCAGTTCCACTGGTAATGGCCACATCTGATCTCTCTGATCCTCGTATGTCGGGCAGTTCTGCAGCAGATGTTCAGCGGTCATTTTACCAGTACCGCACGGGCATTCGTCGGTACACCCTATCTTCAATTTGTTGAATAGGTGGTACCTCAGTCTGTTGTGGCCAGTGCGAAGTCTGAAGACAACGACCTGCTCTCTTCGGTTCAACTGGTAATAGGCATCGTTTTTGGTGTAACCAGTATGTTCGGTTTCCCATTTGGTCATGTATCTGGCTTTGATAAGCCGTTTTGACTCTTCGTACGTCATACTGGTATCTGTTTGTGGTAGTCTTAGACTCAAACACTAGAGCAGCGTAGACCACCAGCCAATAAGGCGTCATCTTTGATGCTCTAAATAAACCATCTAACCATGGTGGTGTTACGCCATGTCACACAGTTAGTCGCCTTTTACGACATGCTCTTCGTGAGGCAGTTGTGCTATTCTTGTCTTTGTCATCCACAAAAAGCCCAGCAGACTACTCAGAAGCTTAAACTTATTACACATCGATATTCTGCTAAACCACTCATTGTCCGAGAAGTCCTAACAAGAATCTACATCAGATATCGTATTGATGGATCAATTTAAGCAAATTAGAAAACCAAATCACACATCATCAGATATCTTCTGTTATTTACTATTGTGCCCTTATTGCTGGCTCATTGGATGATCTTCTCCGAAGTCTGTTCCAATGTAGATCTTACAACCAACAAGGAGAAATAATCTGAAATAGCGTTTCAACCAGGTCATGTCAGTAGTTATACTAAGCGAATTTTCAAGGTCAATGGTGAGAACCTGAAAGTTGTGAATCTATTCACTTATCTTAGTAGAACATTTTCCCAAAACATAACTATTGATGATGAGGTGAATGCTAGGAACTCAACAGTCAGCAGATAATTTAACAGACTATACACACGTGTTTGGCATAAAAGTGATAGTAATAAGTAGACACAACTGAATGTGTACATAGCTGTGGTACATCCAGTGCAACTTTATGCTTGTGGAACATGGATTGTATACAGGCGACACGTCAAAAGTTGAACCACTTACACATAATGGTTACTGTCTGACTGCGTACGAAGAAGAAGAAGAAGAAGAAGAACCACTGACACAGAGTCTGTCTCAGACGAGTACTGAAGAACGAATGGCAAGACTGGGCCCCAGATACCAAAGTTTCTGAAAGAGACGGTGTCTTTAACATTATTACTGTGCTGATGTGGTCAGAGACCTGCTGTGTAGGTCATGTACGCCCTACCGCTGCGTAGGTCATGTAGGCCGCATACGTGACCATCAACTACCAACAATACTATTTGACGGAGAATGCAAACTTCGTTGGTGGTCAACAGAAGCTCTTCAAAGAAATGAATAAGGCTTCATGAACAATTGAAACAGACTAGAAAATCCAATGAAATACAGCCAACACAAAAGGCGCACAATCACCACCGACATTTCCTTCCACCCGCAGTGGAGAGCTGTAGGTCTGGCTCTCAGGTCAGATGTGTTGCTGTGGTTGTATTGAGCCCAAGCTGGTAATGGATGTCTTCGACGTTGTCTATTCTATTACTTTGCGGTCTTGCCTTGTTTCGAAACCCCAATCTCCTGATGGTGTGTATTTGTAATGTCAGCCGATCTTGTTTCATTCTAATGAGATGACCAAACCATTTATTTCTGGCTGTGCATGTATTATTTGGACAATACTTACTTCTTACTTTCCGTGTCCAAATACCATGTCACACAGCATCCGTCCAGTATTTAGCAACTTAAACTGCCTCAATCATGTCGTTCATGTCACATGTTTCACTGAGGTTGGGGCAGGTCATCAGATGATCTTGGTCCTGAACTGCGCCGCATTCACATGTGTCTATATCTGAGTATCCCCAATTCTTTAAGTACACTCTGCATCTTGACACACCAGTTCGAAGTCTGCTTATTGCCTTCCATACAGCATAGAGCTTTTGGTGTCCAGGCGCAGCCTCTTCCTTGAGCTTTATCCATAGATCCTGCATTGTTTCGCGCCACCTCTCGATGCGTCAACCTTCCGGGCTTGTCTGGATGGTCTCTGTCGATTTTAAGAAACTGTGTCTTGATTTAAGTCTTGTGGCTTGTTCCTGATAGCCAAACATCGGGTGTCTAGGGTCGTTTTACTGTTTCCCTCGTTCGATTTCCACAGCTACACCTCTTATTATATCAGGTGGTGCAATGCCAATTAAGGGATATATTTTGTTTGTGTGGGTGGGTTTAAGGCACCCCGACACTATCCTGCCCATCTCGTTCAATGCTGTATCAACTTGTTTTGCATGGGCGGAATTTTTCAAGACTGGGGCTGCATATTCCGCTGCGGAAAGGCACAGGACAATCGCTGATGTGCGTAAGAGTGATGGCTGAGAACCCCATGTTGTGCAAGTCAATTTTCGGATAATGTTGGTTCTCGCATGTACCTTACGCTTTGTCTCCTGACAGTGTGTCATATAGGATAATGTGCGATCCATCTTCACATCCAGGTATTTGGGAGCCGGGCAGTGTTCAAGATCCTGTCCCTGCCATTTGATCCATAGTTCTCTGTTTGCCTCTCTGTTCTTGAGATGATAGGAGCATATCTGAGTTTTGCTAGGGTTGGGTTTTAGGTGGTTTTCCCGATAATACTCTGCGAGGTCATTCAGAGAGCGTGTTAGTTTATCTTCTACCTCCGCGAAGCCATTAGCCTGAGCAGCGACTGATGTGTCATCGGCGTATATAAATTTCCTTGTGTCTGTATCAATAGGCTGGTCATTGGTATATATGTTGTATAGCATGGGAGCAAGAACACTTCCTTGGGCCAGGCCGTTGGTTTGATATCAGCATCTTCTTTCTTTATTCCCCGAGGTTTCATAGAATCGCCTGTTTTGAAGTAAGCATTTGATTATGTTAGACAGACGCCAATCTTTCGTCATGTTGTATACCTTTGCCTGCAACCTACGATGATTTACTGTGTCGTCGGCAGCGCTTAGATCTATATATGCCACTCCGGTCATCTGTTTGCGCTCGACACCATCCTCTATTAGTTGTGTCAAGCTGAGGATTTGACTACTGCAAGATCTCCCTGGTCTAAATCGAGCTTGTTCAATGCTGACCTATAAACATGGTTCATAGATTACTCCAAAGCTTTTGACTGTGTACAACACCATCAGCTATGGCTAAAAATGAATGATATGGGATTTGCAACACATCGGATACACTTAATAGAAACGCTTTGCAGTGGCCAACCAGCCGCCGTCAGAGTCAACGAAGGAACCTCAGATTGGATTGAGATCCTCAAAAGTGTTATACAAGGCTGCATCCGTTCCCCCTACTTATTCAGCATATCCGCGGATACTATCATGCGAATTATAAAGTTTCGACCCATTCTTAATTGAAGAAAAATAGATTATATAACTAAGATATGCAGATGGCACAGTTGCGCTCACTAACAGCTTTGATGATCTGGTACAATTGCTTACGTCTGTTCAGAAGCACATTGAAGATCATACATTTTTTGTCCTCAATATCAAATAAAAGAAAGAGAACAAAGAAAAGATCATGTAAATTGGTACACTTAGATGCCAACCCAAGATCACTATCGGTAATGAAGAAATCGAACACGTGGATTACTTCGAATACCTTGGCTCTGATAACAAATGATGGGGACTGTGCAAGGCAAACAAGGAGACGCGTTTTCTCAAGTCGTTATTTAAACATCGTTGCCCAGTTCTTCCCCGTTGTCTTACTCATTTTTGTCACCATACACTGCCTGCATTCTACGATGAATGTCAGCTGGTCGACATGCTTTAGCTGTTAGAAATCGGTTCACCGCTCGCTGATCAACTATGGACGGTTTCCGCAGCACAATCGCCATGATTTCAACGTTCTTCTGAGAAAACGATGAGACAGAGGAAAATGACATTTTGCAGACTTGACGGTTGGTATGTGCTGTTTACACCATAAGTGACCTCATCATGTACATCTTACGTATGTTTACTTGCATTGAACCCTCCTCGCACTTCCAATGAATCAGTTCATGTGCCTGTTACAAGTTCTATAACGCTGCTATTATTTTTGTTTCGTTTCCTTTGTCTATGATTATTAGTTGGGGACCTATATTTTCTGTGTTTGACAATTTGTTGTAAAATAATTACGTAAAATAATTGGCTGTCGTGCTGTTTTACATGTGATTATGTTTTGTGTTTTGCTCACTGTTCTCTTCAGTCAATTTATAAATAAATCTTGTTCGTTTGCTCATGATGGTTGTGTCAATGATTTGCTGAAGATGGTGTACAGCGGTTTATGTGCATAGAAGGTGGTGTACAGCATTATGTTGTCATCAATCCCAATCATCAGTCATATGTCATTACATCTTTTGACTTAAACAATCATTTGAAAAACAAAATAAAAAAGGCTGATCATGATGCCTAGATCAGTCAAAATGATCGATGGTGGTTTCAACTCAAGGGAATCAACTCATGACATGCAGACCACAACCAAAACTTCCTTGTCAGTGTAGGGAATCAACTCATGGCATGCAGATCACAACCAAGACTTTCTTGTGAGCAGTACGATCTAAGCATGAACTCACTGACAGGATCACCACGGTAACACCAACTCCAAACGTTCTCCTACAAATCTGTGTAATGGGTCGTCTTGTTTTGATGGCGTGTGTCAATAATTTACAGTGACAGTGTCAGTATCCCGTATGAAGTGTGGGAGATATGAATGTAGCATTGGCGATATGAATGTAGAATGGAAGATATGAATGAAGCATGGGAGATATGAATGTAGCATGGGAGGTATAACTTCTAACTCCTCAGCTTCAGGCTAACGGGAACTTAGAAGTTGGAAATTAATGTTAACGGACAGTAAGCAGGCAGGTGAGAAAGACATTACCTCACGGGGTTCAGACAGAGGTATGGTAGATCAGACATTTTTAACAAAGCTAACCTGGATTGTCGTTGTCTGAAAATCAAGCCATGGGAAAGTTAGATGGTCAGATTTACCTTCGTTATTATCAACGTTCAGTGCAATAGTTGTCAAGATTTAGCAGTCGTCACATACAAAATGGTAGCTGTTTAAACCCATGATATGTTGTCTAGATGACACATACAAATTGGTAGCGGTTTAATCTCATGATATGTTGTC
The DNA here is from genome assembly GCA_036924085.1 of Ariolimax columbianus. NCBI lineage: Eukaryota > Metazoa > Mollusca > Gastropoda > Stylommatophora > Arionidae > Ariolimax > Ariolimax columbianus. The sequence continues at coordinate 5,387,733 of JAVGWX010000008.1, forward strand.
TAGATGACACCGGATGATTGGTAGCGGCTTAAACCCATGATATGTTGTCTAGATGACGCAGGAAGATTGGTAGCGGTTTAAACCCATGATATGTTGTCTAGATGACGCAGGAAGATTGGTAGCGGTTTAAACCCATGATATGTTGTCTAGATGACACAGGAAGTTCACTGCATACACTCTAAGCAGCTCGAGCGTTGGACTAGCATAGCAAACACTAGGTGCAGAATTGAGGTAAGCTCCGGGTTTGCACACACGCCGCCCTTGGACGAAGCTGTAGTCTGGGATCCAGTAAGTACGAACGTCTCACGAGTTCGAAATGTGTAGACCACGACACCTAACACTCCCTCGAAACTGTACATGTCAGTTTGTGCGAACCATGTATAGGTCAAGACACCTAACAATGTCTCAAACTGCCCATGTCAGTTTGTGAGAAAAAGATATAGGTCAAGAATCTAAACACTGTCTCGAAACTGTTCTTATCAGTGCGCACGAAAAAGGTGTGCCACAACACCAGTGAGCCCGTGTCTAAAACACTAGGGCGATAGCTTTTATTCCACAACAGAGACTAGATGGTCAGGAGCTGCCGGTCTGTCAGAGGTCAGTCACACCAACCGAGATTAGATTTTTCAGGAGCTGCCGGTCTGGCATAGGTCCGCCACACCAACCGAGATTAGATTTTTCAGGAGCTGCGGGTCTGTTAGAGGTCAGTCACATCAACCGAGACCAGATGGACATTAGCTGCTGGCCTGTCAGAGGCCAGCCCCACCAACCGAGACGAGGACCACCACATGACTCAAGATGTTTATTTAGTTTATTTGTTGCTATTGTTAGAAAGTCTCTACTCAACCCATACCAAAGGCGTCTACAATGAGGCTTGGTTTCAGGAAAATGCGCACTATAACCACAGGCATGACGGCTGACCTCAAAGCGTTAAGCGTTGTTCGCAAGACCTCATTTATAAACCAGGAACTCAAAAGGCTTCAAATCGACATCGTCACCCTCCAAGAAACCCGTCAGGCCGAGTCTGGAGAAAGGAGTGGACATCAAAGAACTTGTTGTCGGCCTTGCCGTTAAAAATTCCCTTCTAGGATTAACAGAGATATGTTAAAAATGCACATACATGTTAATATCTCTTCCTCTCCAAACTAAATTCCATAGTTAATCAGATACGCGTAAATGCTCCTACACGTGACGCCACAAGAATGAGTTCTATCAGCAGCTGACCTCACTCATCACAAGCAACTTCAGGTCAGGAATCTTGGCCTATGTCCATGGGCAAGTTTGGTGTCGGAATAACGAACTAAAATAAACAGCGGCTATTGGAGTTGTTTGCCTACCACGACCTGTGCATCACTAACAGCTTAATCGAAAAAAAAGTCCAACACAAAGTATCCTGGAGACATCATTGGTCCAGACATTGGCATCAGCTGGACCTGGTCTTCACTAGACGATCTCAACTGAAAAATGTGCATACCCACACGTTTCGCAGTGCAGACTGCGATACTGACCACTCACTGGTCTGCTGTAAAATGAGACTCCTGTCAAAGAAGGTGCACCACAAGACATGTGGATACATGCCGTAAAGACACAGACGGAACTGATATTCCTTATATAATGGCAAAACAGCGCACTATTGGAAGAGCTACAGAAAAGTGAGACCACTTCAGAAGGTCAATACACACCATAGCCTTGGCAGACTTTGGAAAGAAGACAACATACAGGAATGACTGGTTTGAGGGTGGGTCGGCTATCCTTGCACCTGCCATTAAAAAGCGTCATCTACTCACATGGAGTTTCAGATTTCCCCGAGCAGCACGACATTGGAGGTTAACACATCCACACAGAACAGTTCAGAGACTGGCAAAGACATGTGTGAATGACTACTGATTTCAACTACGTAAGCCCTTACAGTCGGCAGTGGACACTGATAACATCAGATCAATGTACGAGGGCATAACGAAAGCATTTGAACCAACAAAAACGTGTACAGCGCCTCTGAAATCTGCGACAGGGGAGATTATTCTGGACAGGGAAATGCAAAAGAAGAGATGGGCCGAACACTATTCAGTCTTGTAGACCTGCAATAACGTAGTGGACTCAACGAAATTGAGATTCCGTAGGTATTGCAGGAAATTGATCGATACACATTTCTGCCAGTTTTGGCGCTAGGGGGTGGTATCACAGGACATGAGAGACGCCAACATAATCACAATAAAAAGGGAGACAGAGGAGACTGCAATAATTATAAAGGCATATCGCTCGTAAACACTGTAGGCAAAGTGTATGTTTGCATCATCCTGAGCAGGTTGCGAAAGCTGGCCATCAGGGTGTGTCTGGAGTCTTAGTGTAGTCTTTCGCGCAGACAAATCCACAGTTGATATGGTCTTTTTACTGAAACAATTGCAAGAGACACGCAGAGAACACATACCACTTTTTCTTATCTTCATTGAACTCACCAAGGCATTCGACCTGGTAAACAGAGAGGGACTTGTTAAAGTATTGTCTAAAGTTTTCTGCCCATCTAAACTACTTTGCTTGATAAGATAATTTTATGTGGGGACGGAAGGGACAGTGCTGCACGATGGTCAAGAATCTGAAGCCTTTGACATTAACTGCATAGTTAAACACGTTTGTTTCCTAATCCGACACTAACCGGCATTTTCTTCGCCATCGTGCTTAGACACGACGTTGGAGCTGCCCCAGAGGGAGTCTTTCTGCATGTTAGCCATCGTGGTTAGACACGCCGTTGGAATTGTCACAGAGTGGGTCTTTCTGCATATTAGGTCAGATGGGAGACATGGACTGTGAATGACTCACACAAAAAAAGGATAAATGATTTTCATGTGCGCACCTGAGACGCATGCTTGGAATTTCTTGGCGTGACAGAATGACTAACAACGACATGTTGGACCGTGCAAGGATTGTCAGCTTAGTTACGATCCTACGCCAGCGCCGCTTGCGGTGGCTTGTGGTCACGTGTGAAAAATGGAGGATGGGCGATAACCAAAAGCTATAATTTACGAAGAGTTGACATCGTCAAGCTTGAAAAAGGTAGACCCTTCCTCCGCTCCAAAGACGTTTGCAAGCGTGACCTAAAGGCGTTGGATATGAACACCTGCAACTGAGAGAAACTAGCCAAAGACAGACCGGGCTGGATGCACATTGTGTGTGTTAGTTTGTAGGGGAAGAATGGCTACCTCAAGATGCAGACTGCAAACGTTTGCTGCGAAAGTTAGGGCAACAACTGATTGTCACCTCTCTAGCGTGAAGTTCATTGTCTCTCGAAACTGACATAATGCCATTAATTGTTAGAGAGAGTCGGAACAACGGACCTCGAAACCATCTGGGTTGGCACATCCATTTTTCATTCTGTTGTTTGCCTTTGCATTCTGACCGTTGTTCTGGCGGCTCACCACCCGTAGTCTGTGACGCGCCCTGGCACGATGTCAGGCTTGTCCAGCTGCTGCTTCCAGAGACGTTTTCGACTATACCAGTCGTCTGTCTATTCTACCAGCATGTGTGTGTGTTCAAGTCAGGGGTGGATTCCATCATTTGTGTTCCTTTTCACTCATGTAGTTTTGCAGGCCAGCCAATGCCTTTGCCTGATGGGGGAGGGGGCCGTGTCGTACTCATACAGACTCTAGGGGACACACTAAAGCCAGGCAGACGTGGGAACCAAATAGTCCCATGACCATCATGGAGGCTGCTACCAATCACAATGGGGTACTATCCTTAACACTTCTGCTTTAACCTTCTCAATAACAATAATAACAATGATAGTAATAATAATAATAATAATAAAAACAACACTAATACTAATAATCATAACGGTTTCTCATCGCAAGCCATTTGTGGCAAATGTACTAGACGTGGCTGATGATATGCGAGCGCATATTGCTATAAAGTTACATACTTGCACGGTATGTCCAACCACATGCAGGGCACACATAGATGAATTAAGTATATAGACCGTGGCATGATATACCTTCTGGCACTTCCATTTCTCTAACCGCAACGATTACAATTCCACAAATCGCCATTCGCACCTTGTGTGGAAATCAAGCGCTCAGTGGATCGGTCGCGTGCAAGTGCCTCCCCAGATATGACATCAATGTTTAAACTGTACAGATATATATATATATATATATATATATATATATAAGGCTTACCTATTATTTAATTGAATGCAGACATCTAATCTTGATCTTGCTGTTAAACCCGTTAAAGATAAATATATATTAAGATTGTGTCCCTTTTATTCAGAATATGGAATAAGGCTGGATCTCTTGCTCTGTTAATGCATCGGTTCAACAGATTGTAATGTTCGATTTCATCAGGTCGATAGATTGTAATGTTCCATTTCATCAGGCCGATATATTGTAATGTTCCATTTCATCAGGTCGATATATTGTAATGTTCCTTTTCCCTGCACTTTCAGTATTCTGCTTTATGAACATTTCGGATGCTCAAATGACAGCCGGTGTAATGCCAGTACGATCATTTCATCAACAAACAGGAGCGTCCATGCAAGAAATGGACACTAAACAAGGTAAAGATTGAACTCTAACTAATAATATCATCGCTCCAAACAATGAACTGTGTACCAGGTCAGGTTGATAACTTAAACACGGACAATGCAATGCATATTAATGTATTGGATGTGTTATAATGGTTACATATTATTAATTGAGACAAAATGGAAAGAAACGTAACCTCGGAACACTTTCCCACATGTTGTAAAATAATAAGATACCGCTTCTCATATGTGTCTTTATTATAAGAAATGGTTAGAAATAAAGGTTATGTCTAGAGACATCACAACACCTGGAATGGAAAAAGCAATGCTAAAAAAAGAATCCTACATGGAGCAGAAACCTGCTTCTCATGACATGTACGAAGACGAGCTGAAGTCACAGTATGCAAGCAGACAGATGTTCTTGTTACCATCATTAGGATCTATTCAACATATTAAACTTCTTCTTTTTCTTCTTCGTCGTTCGATCTCAATCTCCCGCTATCAAGCCCTGAAAAACAAGATGTTGTCAGGAGAACGGAACGTGTTGTGTCGTATTTACAGCTTGACTGCCATCTGTGCACATTTTGGTTCGACACACCCTATTTCAGAAGGCATTTTTTAGCACCGGATTAGCCTTCCCTCTACGATCCCTTCTCCTTAGTTATTCTGCTCTGTTGCAGCCTGTTATCCAAGGTCACGGCGGAGAGATGTGGACAAGTCTTGGCAGGACTGGTTTGCTAGCCCTGACGCCAGCAGTCAACTTTGCGTCGCTGACCGGCGCGAAAATAAAAATAAGAAACAAAATTCGTACTTATATGTGTACGTGTCTGGAGAACAAACAAACATTAGAATATTCTGCTATCACAAACATACAAGAGTAAAATCATGTCCTTCCTCTATGTCTCGAGCTTACAATGATAAGAGCATAGCGATGTCACATAGTGACCAAGTTGGCGGTGACGATAAGTGTGCTCCGGAAAAGATGGTTGAAAATAAGTTTGTTGTTTTATCTTGAGTTACGAGTAGAAACTGGATTTAATGTAAAATTTAAAAATGGAGTCTATACATATGCTTCTGGTGTGTAGACAAAAAGGAAGCGTGTTATTACCGGTTGCTGTATATTTCGTCATCTAGGGGCAAGCCTGATTAATGCATTTGTCATTATTTTATTGTGACATTTGACATGGACATGGTGGTTGTATGGATATGACGGTTGTCTACTGTAACGCTGATTATATTGTCTGTGACAGTTGCCGTCCTTATATCCTGTGACATTTGAAAATAAGAATGGCGCAAATAGATTACCAGCTACGGTCGACTAATTATTCAGTTGGGATTGTGATTGATGACATTTTTGTGACTTTTGGCTTTTTTCCTCGCACATCATCACAATGTGGCTGGATTACATCCGGTGCCTTCTGTAGGTTTCAGGCAAGCTGGATTACATCCGGTGCCTTCTGTGGGGTTCAGGTAAGCTGGATTAATCATAGTCTGCCTGTAACTATGTGGGTGGCCTTGACCTCCAGACACCACTTTGCGAATATTTTGAACAATATTTCGTACTTACAGTTTCTTGTGCCATTTGTTATGGACGTAGACATGTAGTCTTGGTGATTCTATATTCTCAAAAAGTTTCGTATGTCACACCCTCGCTGCCTTGCGGTGTACATGTTTTTAGGAAAGGTTTCTGGGGTAAACCCTGAGGAAAAATCAACATCCTGTGCTATCTCCTGTTGTCCCGATAATGTCTTGCCACTGTTCAAATGTAGCTCGGAACGAGAGAGCGAGTTTATCATATTACACAAACTTTTCTCACTTTAATCTAAATCAGCGCGCAAGTTACTCAGAGCAACAGAAAAAGAATATCCCTAGTCCTGAACAGAGACACTGATCTTCTTCACACGTGATGCCGAACATAACTCAGTATAACAACCAGAAAGAGGGCAACTTTTAATATAAATTATTGAATGTTTGTTTGGGATCGTATCGCCCAGATGAAGACTAAAGTATCTTTATTCTGCTCCTCTATAGCGGGAGCTGTCTTCACCGATTGGGTAACTGTTTTCTTTCCGCTTGTCAATCACTATTTCCACACCCTAACTTTCGCAATTAAAATTAGATTTCTGCTCTGGGAATATTCCTTCCCCACTAAACGGAAGCCATTGATTAATTTATTTCTCAACACGTTCATTGTCTAATATTTAATTATATTTGTGTGGGACGCTAACTGTTGATCATTGTGATAAATGTTGTTTCAGGTACAGCCAGCACAGGGATCGTCGTTCAATAAATGGTTTACTGACCCTTGTTTGATATGTATGCAGTACGACAGTCTAGACAGTCCAGCAAGTAAAAGTAGATAGACCTTCATCAAAATACAAACATGAATAATCAATAGCATAATGTATTCCAAATGAGAATTCATCTCGATAAATGTATCGCTCTGAAAGAAGCATAGAACATGTATTGAATCTATTCGCACAGCAGAAATAAGGGCAGTCACTCATCGGATGTTTTTTTTCAGGGGCTACCTTTCTTTGAGCGTAGACACGCAATTTCAACCTCGTAAATTATTGTTGGTATACTGGTGTAATGTTTTAATGAGATGAATAATAGGAAGAACTAAAAACAATTTACGAAATAGTAAATGTGCGCCAATAAAAGACACATAGGCCACACTAGTGCAGTAGCTGATCTAGATTCGATCCCAAATTGGAGGTATATATGTTATCGATTAAAAATGGCACCACTGTCGACCTAGTCTCAAAAATAAGTTACCGGAACATGCCTGGACAGACAAGGACGCCAACGTGATGGAGACCGCATCAATTAAAGTGTGCCAATTGTATCTAACAAAATGGGCCAACACAATATTCCCAATGTGCAACATGGGCGTGTCAACGGAATCTTTACTCTTACTTACTATTAGCAAGACACGAATATGACGTTATGGGTTCAGTGAGAATGTAATACACTGGTTCTAGGAAAATACATCACTAAACGGTTTAATCGTACTTTAAAAAAAAAATTGTAACCAAAAAAATGTACCGACATCACTAAATGAGTCCGCAAGTAGTTAGTGCATAATAAGTAACAACAATTAAAGAAAATAATATTTAAAAATGGATTAGAAAAAATGAAGTGAACCATTTTCCAATTATAAGACACAAATAACATATTGGACGGATTAGTAAGAATGAAGTAAACATTCTCTCAATTATGATACACATACCAGATACCAGGACTCAGATGACAGCGGTTCTATCATAAAAGTGCTGCGTTGCTGGAACGGATTATCGTGTCTGTAAAACAAAACAGCGAAGATCAAAATCTGTACCTCAATATAAGTCAAACCAAGATAATGAGCACAGACAAGACATAGACCAAACCTAATATTATTCTAGAACAACGGGAGATTGAGAAAGTCATACGTTTTGAGTACCTCGCTTCAACTATAAGCACCAATGGAGATTGAGAAAGTCTTACGTTTTGAGTACCTGGCCTCAATTATAAGCACCAATGGAGATTGCCTGAAGGAAGACTGACGGAGAATGGCCATGACAATGCAGAGGTTGAACAAAATAATAATCTTATGACAGAACTGTACAACAATGACGAACAAAACAATCCTGAAAACTTGCATCTTCTCGTGACAACATACGAAGGACCACCACACAAACACTGAAGAAAGAATATGTTGAACTAAAACTCCACAAAAGGGAGGAAAAAATACTTTGGATAACAAAAAGGAAAAATCCAAATATACTAACAGAACTGACTATCAAGGAAAATTGGTTGGTAAACAACATCTTGTCGGAAAAACTAAACATGTTTGGTCCCATCAAACAACATCTTGTCGGAAAAGATAAACATGTTTGGTCCCATCAAACAACATCTTGTCGGAAAAGATAAACATGTTTGGTCCCATCAAAACAACATCTTGTCGGAAAAGATAAACATGTTTGGTCCCATCAAAACAACATCTTGTCGGAAAAGATAAACATGTTTGGCTCCATCAAATAACATCTTGTCGGAAAAGCTAAACATGTTTGACTCCATCAAATAACATTTTGTCGGAAAAGCTAAACATGTTTGGCTCCAACAAATAACATCTTGTCGGAAAAGCTAAACATGTTTGGCTCCATCAAACAACATCTTGTCGGAAAAGCTAAACATGTTTGGTCCCATCAAATAACATCTTGTCGGAAAAGCTAAACATGTTTGGTCCCATCAAACAACATCTTGTCGGAAAAGCTAAACATGTTTGGTCCCATCAAACAACATCTTGTCGGTAAAGCTAAACATGTTTGGCTCCATCAAACAACATCTTGTCGGAAAAGCTAAACATGGTTGGCTCCATCAAACAACATCTTGTCGGAAAAGCTAAACATGTTTGGTCCCATCAAACAACATCTTGTCGGAAAAGCTAAACATGTTTGGTCCCATCAAACAACATACTGACATAGAAAGAACGATTCTGGAGGCTATGGTGTCTGGAAAACAGGGCAGCGGCAGACTGAGTACAAGATGGACACAAGCCATCACCCAGGTCTTGAAGATGATTTTCTATTAAAGATTTGATTGTAACTTTTTCAAGTTGGTCTCCTTCAGGATGGTGATGTTTATACCAATCAATGACTCACATTCTGTGTCCGGTATGGACGATGTGTCGTTCGTCGCCATGAGATCCACCCAAGAACGTGGTTCTTGTATTCGGACGCTGTATCGTTCGTCGCCATGAGATCCACCCAAGAACGTGGTTCTTGTATTCTTCAACAGTTGTACACATTTTTAGGGTCATGGGTGGTATTTGTATTGAATAGATAAGGGGAGAGTATGCAACACGGTCATACGCTATTATGAACTTTAAACCAGTCTGACGTTTGCCGGATATTCTGATCTTCTTTCTGGTGTAGTAACTTAATCAATTGCAATTCATTGTGTTCCCCAACACTTGGTGTTGCACACAGTCGAACGCCTTCCTGTAATTTATAAATCAAGGGTGTACGTTAACATTGTACTCTGCACCTCTAAATATGTCATGGCCCGGATGTGATTGATCGCACCCCTAATTTGTCTACAGCCTTCCTGTGCTTGAGTTTGTTGTTTAACCTCTTTATGATGGTCCGTAGAAGGATTTTTCTGGCATATTATAGCGATGGATCGATAATTGGTAAATTGCTTCAATTCGCCTTTTTTGGAGGGAGGTATATACACAGATCTTACCCATGTTTCTGGCACATTGCACTGCGCCAACCCTTCCTATATTGTGTGATAGATTATGACACTAGCTTCCCTTCCTGCTTGAATAAATTCACAGGGTATATCATCGCATCATGCTGATTTCACATTCTTCAAACTTTGAATTGCGGAACGGGTCTCTCCTATACTAGGTTCTGGATCATGTGGCTTAGGCGTTGTGTTGGAGCCGCCTCTAGTTGTGTTGGAGCCGCCTCTAGTAGTTTCATACAGTTCTCAACAGTATTCCTTCCGTACCTCCAGTATGTGATTGTTTTATGTCAGTGGACTGCAATCTTTCTCGAGAAAGAAGACAACGAGGCAATTAGAAAAAGTCATACTACAAGACAACAGGTGTAGACAAAATATCAGCAGAAGCCATACAAGCCTGTCATGATGTAGGGGTAAGATGGCTCACACAGATCTTTCATCAGGCCTGAATTGAAGGAAAAGTGCCTGATGATTGGCACACGGCGAAGGGGGTACCTATTTTAATAAAAACATGGGCAGCAGAAAAAAGTTGAAACATTTATAGAGGTAAATCTCTCCTTAACCACGATGGTAAAATGTTTGCACAGGTCCTTAAGCAACAAGTTCGACCTATTGTGGAGCCGTTGCCCAGCACTTCACAATCAGGCTTCCAGAACAGCAGGGAACGTGTGGGTGATGTATTTACTCTTAAACAGTTAAGTGAACACAAACAGGGAATACTCTATAATTAGAAAGTCTATGTGGCCTTCGATGATCAAGGAAAGGCGTCGGACAGGTAAAACCCATGTAGGCTACATGGGGTAATGGACAAAATATGGTGTGGATGGTAAACTGTTGGATAGTGTGGAAGGTAAACTGTTGGATGGTGTGGAGGATAGATTATTGGATGGTGTGGAGGGTAGACTATTGGATGGTGTGGAGGGTAGACTATTGGATGGGGTGGAGGGTCAACTACTGGATGGGGTGGAAGGTGAACTAGTGGATAGGTTGGAGAGTAAACTACTGGATGGGGTGGAGGTTAAACTACTAGATGGTGTGGAGGGTAATCTATTGAATGGTGTGGAGCGTAGACTGCTGGATGGTGTGGAGGGTAAACTGTTAGAGGGCGTGGAGGTCAACTACTTGGTGTAGTGGAGGATGTGGTGTAATGTTGGGTGTGGTTTTATGTTGGGTGTTGTTTTATGTTGGGTGTTGTTTTATGTTGGGAGTGGTTTCATGTTGGGTATTGTTTTATGTTGGGTGTTGTTTTATGTTGGTGTGGTTTTATGTTGGGTGTGGTATCATGTTGGGTGTTGTATTATGTTGGGTGTGGTTTCATGTTGGGCTTAGTTTTATGTTGGGTGTTGTTGTATGTTGTATGTGGTTTTATGTTGGGTGTGGTTTCCTGTTGGGTGTGGTTTTATGTTGGGTATTGTTTTATGTTGGGTGTGGTTCATGTTGAATTTGGTTTCATGTTGGGTGTTGTATTATGTTGGGTGTGGTTTCATGTTGGGTGTTGTTTTATGTTGGGTGTTGTTTTATGTTGGGCGTGGTTTTATGTTGGGTGTTGTTTTATGTTGGGCGTGGTTCATGTTGGGTGTGGTTCATGTTGGGTGTGGTTTTATGCTGGGTGTTGTTTTATGTTGGGCGTGATTCATTGTTGGGTGTTATTTTATGTTGGGCGTGGTTTTATTTTGGGTGTGGTTCATGTTGGGCGTGGTTCGTGTTTGGTGTTGCTTTATGTTGGGTGTTGTTTTATGTTGGGCGTGGTTTTATGTTGGGTGTTATTTTATGTTGGGCGTGGTTTTATGTTGGGTGAGGTTTTATGTTGGGTGTTATTTTATGTTGGGTGTTATTTCATGTTGGGCGTGGTTTTTATGTTCGGTGTTATTTTATGTTGGGCGTGGTTTTATGTTGGGTGTTATTTTATGTTGGGCGTGGTTTTATGTTGGGTGTGGTTTTATGTTGGGTGTTATTTTATGTTGGGTGTTATTTCATGTTGGGCGTGGTTTTATGTTGGGTATTATTTTATGTTGGGCGTGGTTTTATGTTGGGTGTTATTTTATGTTGGGTGTTATTTCATGTTGGGTGTTATTTCATGTTGGGTGTGGTTTTATGTTGGGTGTTATTTTATGTTGGGCGTGGTTTTATGTTGGGTGTAGTTTTATGTTGGTTGTGGTTTCATGTTGGGTGTTGTCTTATGTTGGGTGTTGTTTTATGTTGGATGTTGTTTTATGTTGGGTGTGGTTTTATGTTGGGTGTGGTTTTATGTTGGGCGTGGTTTTATGTTGGGTGGGGTTTCATGTTGGGTGTTGTTTTATGTTGGGTGTGGTTTTATGTATGGTGTTGTTTCATGTTGGGCGTGGTTTTATGTTGGGTGTTGTTTCATGTTGGGCGTGGTTTTATGTTGGGTGTGGTTTTATGTTGGGTGTTGTTTTATGTTGGGTGTTGTTTTATGTTGGGTGTTGTTTTATGTTGGGTGTGGTTCATGTTGAGTGTTGTTTTATTTTTGTGTGGTTTCATGTTGGGTGTTGTTTTATGTTGGGTGTGGTTTCATGTTGGGTATTGTTTTATGTTGAGTGTTGTTTTATGTTGGGTGTGGTTTTATGTTGGGTGTGGTTTCATGTTTGGCGTGGTTTTATGTTGGGTGTTGTTGTATTTTGGTGTGGTTTTATGCTGGGTGTTGTTGTATGTTGGGTGTGGTTTCATGCTGGGTGTTGTTTTATGTTGGGTGTGGTTTCATGTTGGGTGTGGTTTTATGTTTGTTGTGATTTTATGTTGGGTGTGGTTTTATGTTGGGTGTGGTGTATTGTCGGTTGTGGTGTATTGTTGGGTGTGGTGTATTGTCGGGTTTGGTGTATTGTTGGGTGTGGTATATTGTCGGGTGTGGTGTATTATTGGGTGTGGTGTATTGTCTGGTGTGGTGTATTGTTGGGTGTGGTGCAATGTTGTGTGGGGTTGTATGTTGATTATGGACTGGTAGTGAAGATGATTTTATGCTGGATATGGTTTTATGTTGAGTGTGCTTTTATGTTTGGTGTAGTTTTATGTTAGGTGTGGTAAATGTGGTGTGTGATTTTATGTGTGTGTGGTGTGTTGTTCTGTTCGGTTGTATGTTGATTGTGGACTAGTAATGCGTGTGGTTTAACGTTTGGTGCGGTTTTCTGTTGGTCGTTGCGAAGTGCAGTTTTGAATTGTTTCTAAGGATGTGGGGGGTCAAGTGTAAGATGACCTCTAGTTTTTGGTGTTGTCTAATGTAGGATGACTTCTAGTTTTAGGGTAGTCTAGTGTATAATGACTTCTAGTTTTAAGGTAGTCTAGTGTGGGATGACTTCTAGTTTTGGGTAGTCTAGTTTAGGATGACTTCTAGTTTTGGGTAGTCTAGTGTAGGATGACTTCTAGTTTTGGGTAGTCTAGTGTAGGATGGCTTCTAGTGTTGGGGTAGTCTAGTAATCCGTTAACAGTTTTTGTCGTCAGATAGCACACATATGTAGTATTCTTGTTCATTAGTGCGTGCTTGACTTCAGGTCTGTGGAGTTCAGATGACGGAGTTCTAGTGTGAGATTACAGCACTAACTGACACCAGTCTAGTTCATTAAAAAATGAAAACCAATTAAAGTTTACGATTATTTCCAATCATCGGTCATGTTTACTAAATTTATACAAATACAGAATCTAGTTTCAAAAATGGTTTAAACACATATTCTACATAATTTTAATACCAACATCGTCAGCGAAGATTGGAAACTTTGATTACAATATGTGCAGAGTTAGTTGTGTAGTTCTTTTCTCTCAAAAGTGATAGCAAATTAATGGTAAACTTGAAAGTTTTCACACAAAACACTGTCACTCCTAAGTGAATGCACACTTCTTGGGTTTTTAGGAAGGATTTTCAAGTTAATGATCAAAGGTTGAAGATTGCAGTTCGACGTAACGTACAGGCTTACGTTTCCTTTTATTACCTACATGAATTGTTGCTGGTTTTTATTGTTGTTTCATGTCTGCAATGAATAGGTTTACTCTTGTGTGCCCCTGAAAAGGACGTTGTGGCGGTATGTACTAACTTTTATGAACATCCCAAGAATGCTGATGGCTGTTGATATCAGTCCTCCGGGTGGTTGTGCAATGCTGGACTTCTTCTGCGTGACACTCTCTTCTACTGGTGATCACGTTGATCTGCATCTCGTTACCCATACTTCTATAAAAACAGTCTGTTTCCAGTTAACGCTACATGGAAGAAATAAATGTGGATAACGTGTTAGATTTCATAATTTTTGCTCATCGATTTCAGCATGGATTCAATGATCCAGACCACAAGTGTAACCCAATGTCCTCTTGGATTTTGATTTGTCAGTTTATAAGAGATCATGGACTAGACTGAATTCACCAAGAACACAGAAATGGAATGGTTTGATGCATTTTATGACAAACACATGAGGCCAGAAGTGGAGCAACTGTTAGAGTGTATGTGTACCGAAATTTGCTTATCGTTAAAGCAACATGTCCTTGTCTGTGCTAATTGATTGTCCAGTTGTTTTTTGCAACGGCAGTACTTTATTATACAATGGTTAGTAGTATCCACTTTTGTTTGAGGCCGCAAAGGGGAGGTTGGGCTCACTCCAGCTGCCTCATGTTGTTTACATGTTGAACCGCTGAAGCCTCAATGAATATGGATAAGTTGAGTAGAACAGTAAACTTATGTTTATCCATGACAGAACGAGGTACTTTGACATGTGGACAAACAACATAATGTAGACTTTTTTGTAATGTTACAATATATATATATATATATTTACAACATAGTCTCCCACAAAAGAAGTAGATGCTGGTCTACTAATTCATGGTAAAGATATAACTGTAGGTCAATATCAATAAAACTGAGAAGTTGGGGACAAACTTGCCACTGGGGGTCTGAGACAAGAGTGTATATGTTAAAGACATATGCTCCACAGGGATTGACAATGGCTGTAACTGGATGAATAATTGAAAAGCCTAATATATTTTTTGACAAGTAAAGAACAATTTAAAATATCCGAGCGTCGAGCAGGCCACTACAGTTTTAAGAAAATAATATATGTTTTCAGCACATTACACATTGGTTATACAGACATGCGCCACACATTTATGTTCAGAAGTCCGATACGTTTTACATGCTGCTCCATCCAACAAATGTCCTGGGTCTGACGAAATTCCTGTTAAAATAAATAAAGCAACCAATAAGGCAAGGATAGTGTGGCTACATAGATTATATAACCTAGTATGGACCACATAGGAAATGCAGAAGATTGAAGAAATACTTTTATAATTCCATTACGAAAAGAATGGTAGCACAATAGGTGCTTATGATGGGACAACCACCCTGCAGACTCTCACTTCCTGAACCACTCTGTCATCCTGCCAGTCTTTCATCCAGTCTGCCAAATTAGCTCTGCATTGTATTTTAAAGTATCAAGCAACAATATTGCCGTTCATTGGTCTTCTGTGGGTTGGCTGATTTATCTTTCACTCCAATTTAGACTTAGCACATTCAAAATGTTATTAGCTATATATCCACGAGTCACTGCATTTCTAAATGTGGTAGCCTGTCGTGGAAGTATCATATTATCACCAACTCTTATTCTCGTCAAGACTGACCCAGAGCGGTCAGTTCTGTTACCCATCCCTGTATCATATAAAGTCTTCTACCTAACATCGCGTTTCCTTTTTCGACTTAGTGTCGAACCGGTGTTTGACCCTGGAAAGACCTGATTTAGACCAACATTTTCTGGCAACCTTTGTTTCTTTGAGTCGGCAGCCCAATCTCCCCTGCGTAAACGCCAATGCGTCAACTTGAAATGTCACATCCCCTTTTTTAATGTTGGTGGCTTTCTGACTGATTTGATCATCCTTTTCGTAGTTTTTTTAGGTAAATAGTACATTTGGTTGCTAGTCCGCAGCACACTGACTTGTCGATAGATCTTCTATCTTGATTTCCAACGGTACACAATTATACTGTATTAACTGCAAAGCAATGTTGGGCTGGTTGCTACGTTCAGGCAGTAGAGACTGTAGACCCGGTAGTTTACTGAATTTATGGGATTGGGCTGTTGCTGTGTCCCGATATCGATGTTCATCAATGTCCCAGTTGTCAGCTTGATTGCAGGGATTTGTGGATAATAAATATGACATTTTTTCCTGATTGATAGCCCTAACTGTATGTTATCAAGTCCACATCATGTTAGTTTTAGCTTTAGTCTTTTCTTTCAGACAATATCAACATCTTTGATCAAGTCAAATTCCAAATGTGTCAATGTGTCTATACATTCGGCACCCAAACTGATTTTCTTTAACACAGATTAGATCCAGATGTCAATTATTGTCTTCATTATTTTGAATATAGTTTTTGAATCGTGATCCGAATTATTTGGCATATCCCTGATATGGTATGATCTGTACGCGAAACACCATCAAGACGGCATCTATAGTTAGTTGTCATTTAAAAGATACATAATTTCACAGTGTAGATACATAATTTCACAGGGTAGATACATAATTTCACAGTGTAGATACATCATTTCTACAACAAACTTGTACATAAACTGAGAACGCCATGGATACGTATTGTTCACATTTGACTTCTGCAAAAAAGACGGTTGACATATCTCATTTTGTATGTGAACTGTGCTAAACGAGTAAATAAAATGTCTATAGTCGATTAACCAAAAATAAGTAAAACATTCAAACACTTCATTTTAGAAATTAGACCCATCTAGTTGTCATCTTCATAATGTTGATCATTGGATAGTCTTTCTATCCAACTGACTCGTTTCATTCTTTGGAGCACATATGTTCAAACACTTCCAACCTCATTTCCTCCTTCCTTGGAAAATAACATGTTTTAGCAACTTTAGCAACATACAGTGTTAATCGGACATATTTGAGTGGCGGTAAGTGTTCTCCGGTTTTATCCTGATATTATTTGAGGTTAGCAATTTATGTGCTTATCTGAATCAGCCCATTTTGCCAATGCAATCCGTGTCTTAATGTATACCTCATTACGGGCATCTTCTATGATTCATTACCCTAAATATCTGCACTTCTGTACTTGTTGGATTATGTCTCCATTGGAATTTAAATGCATTTGCCTATGTCGTGTGATTATTACCAAAGTCGTTGTCTTCATTATGTTTATTGTAATGCCAGACGTGTTGCTGTGCTGTTAACTTGTTCAAGCAGCATTTGTAGCGTTGATTTATGGCATTAACTTTTATACCATTTACGTTGACACACCTACATTTTCCATTATCATCTCAGAATATACGTTGTAGAGACTCGGTGACAGGACGCAGCTATCTCGTACGCCTGTGTCTCGTTTAAACTGGAACTGTTAGTCTTTCTGCGACACAATCGCATCTTGATTGTCATTCAGTTTCCGAATATACATAATGATTGGATTATCTTTACCTTTTTTTTGCAACATCCGAAAACGTTTGCTTTATTACAGCTGTGACATTCATTAACAGAATGCCTTTGTTTAGAAATTAGGCATTAACTGTATATTCGCGCTATGAATTTGAACATTGAAAGTTGTAATATTCCAACACGACAACTCTTTACATCTAAATATTGTGTAATATCGTCTAACAACTAACATGGTACGCTCCATGATTACATTCCTTTGTATGGCGGAAATGCAGGAACTAAATTGTGTGTTCAGTTATGGCAAAGACAATAAAATGTAAATGTACTCCAGATAATGGATCACAATGATACAAATTACAGAAATGTCGAATATAAAAATTATCCAGTGCCACAAATATTTAACACAAATCATATAATAGCGCATTTACCTACTATAATGTGTGCACACAATCAATCAGGATTTGTTAGATTGTTCACTGATAACAGATTTTCAAGCAATGGGCAAGTACATCAGATACAGTGCATGCATATTTAGTTTGTTGCGAGTACAGAAGAAATAATTGCCGTTATCTATATACAAATAGATATAGCTTACTCTCGTGCGCTAGTGAGCGGGACCCTGCAGTCAGTGTCGGAGTAAATGTGAATCCAATCGGGTGAGTTTCAGTGATTGACAACAGTGATCAACACATATGACATTTAACATATTCCAGACTTCATACCAACTTCTAATATACTGAGTAGCTCCATTCTGCTTTTTTCCTTTGTCAATTATGTCCGCCCGTCCTCCATACGTTTTTAACACCAGCTTCGCCCTCTTCCACAGCTAAAACTGTCTGAAAGTAATTATTTGTGCACAAACAGAAATACACCGTGGACAGTAACATTGATCAAGTTGAGTTTCGTCATTTTCTTTGATATCTATACTGCGTTTACAGTTATATACTATATATTATATATAGTATACCCGGTTCTATGTTCTATCTTCTAAACTCATTACTAAACCATATGCAGCTACGCAAATCTTTTTGTACAATTGATTAATCAGCTAAAGTCGTGGTATCGCTTACTTCTGACAGTTTGCAAACGTCAGAACAAAGGAAGTGGCCGTGAAACAAAAGTATCTCAAGAAGGTTTGTGAGTGTGATCACTGTTGAATCTTAAGGTACGACTCGCTTTCTATTATAGGGGCTCTGATCCAATTCTCACCTATCTGGTTTCAACTGACTAGCCTATGCAACCAGACATGAGTAGTTCTCGAGAGAATCAAATTCAGTCATTGATCTTCCAGGTGTGCAAAGACTGTTGCGTACAATGCCTAAACAGCACAACTGTGATTGGACAGCAGATAGATGTCGAGTCAACTTGTAACATCGATCATTATGTATGTGTAACTGTGAACCATTTCTCATTCACGAGGTCCTTCACCAACAATGAGCTCTATCTCCAACCAAAAATAGACAGACGCATTGACAGAGTTGTTGGTACATGCACATATCTCATAACGCGTGGTGCTCGACAGCGAGAAACTCGCATTCACTCGCTCATAACGCGCAATGTTCGACAGCGCAAAACTCACATTTGCTCGTCTCATAACTAGCGGTGTTCGACAGCGAGAAACTCCCATTTACTTGTCTCATAACGCGCGATGTTCGACAGCGCAAAACTCACATTCACTCGTCCCATAACGCGTGGTGCTCGATAGCGAGAAACTCACATTTACTCGTCTCATAACGCGTGGTGTTAAACAACAAGAAATTCACATTTACAACCAACACCGTGTTTGACAATGCATGTGTCGATAGTACACTCCTATTTGGTATCAAAACTTTGGCACCATATGCCACATACGAGCACATTCCATATACTTTGTCTGCGATCCATTCTTGGACTTACATGGAGGGACAAAGTAAGAAATGCAATCTTACTCTCTCACAAGCCTTAGAGAGTGCGATATCTACTTAGGTAGCGGAATCAACCAAAACGTGTCATGTTCGTCGCTTTGACGATGGTCACAATCCCAAAGATAGTATCGGTGGACAGTTGACGGACGGAGTCATCAGCGAAACAAGTTGTAAGACAATGAAAAACTCATTAGTGAGTTTCCACTCCAAGATGACGGATGCTTCTTTTTTTGTGTGTACTGTGTTGTTCCTGGTGTTACTGTACTTTGTGGTGCTGGATGTCTTAATAGAACAGATGGATGTTATTTATGGCCTCACAAGGGAACAGTTAGTTCAGATTCGCGAACTATCTGCGATACATTCTCGATTACGCGATGAAACCAACTGAAAGTAAACACGTTGTCTAGTGACACTGATGTGACTATTACCCAATGTGGATGTAACGTATATTTATAAGCCCCCCCCCCCCCCCCACTGCTCTGAAGACCTGTTCACGGAGAGGGTTTCAGGAGTAAAGTAAATCATGATGAAACATCCGGAGCAGGGGTATCTAAGGCAGTCAAATGGTTGATCCGTCTATATTTTGAGAACTCCTGCAACGATGATGATCCCAGCCAGTATCCATTAATGTCGTTCACCTGGATTAATTAACTACCTGAGATGGGAGACCTGGTGCTCCGGCAACCGCTTGTTCCCCTTAGGATGAGAGTTATCTTGAACCTTGGATAGGCCCACCCTTACATTGCGACACTTGCACACCACATGATATATCAAATATCAACCTGGGCTGTTGGAACATCCGTATTATGCTGACTAGACTGTTTGATAATTTCAGAAAATAAATGATGTCAGAAAAAAGGCATTATCAACGATGAATTAACATGTCACCAAGTGGACATCGCAGCGCCTGAAGAAACTCGTGTATCGGGTTCAAAATCAAAAGGACTACACGTTCCACTGGCAAGGAATAGACTGAAATACAAAATAGAGTGTGAAGACGCTTTGCAGTGAAGATGTTCCTAACAAGTATCGTTGAAACAGGTAAATATGGCTCGGAGCGTCTGGTAACATTTTGTCTGCATACTATTTCCGGTCCCGTCACCCGTGTCAGTTCATATACCCCTACCTTGTGCTCCTCACGTTAAGCCAATGATGCTTTCTAGAAGAATGTATCATCAGTTAATCTGAGTGACCCGCTGGGGTCTTTGTGTATGACAATGAATACCAGTTCTGCCCCACAGAGATCATATTGTAAGAAGCGACATTCGTGAAGTTGCATAACACCGTCTTTGGTGATACAGTTTGTTAGGAGCAGCATAATGGCGCCTAACAGGCTGCGGACATACTTTGCTCTAGTGCTTGAGTCTAATACAATTAACCACACTCCGATGTACTAGTCCCAACGCAGCTGAGTCAAAAGCTACTCAAGCCTAGTCCAGTAAACAGTAGATCCTCCTCCAGACTACATCCAGCTCACATCAGAGCTGGGACCTGCACATGGGCTTGTGCACCTGTAGAGGTACAGGTCGACTAAGACTAAGATTATCATCAGTTATTAGATTCATACCGAGACCGGAACAACTTGTTCTACTCGACGACTTCAATGCTAGATCACGAGTCGTGACCTTCATGTCTTGGCAACTTTGGTGTAGGCAAGGTTGATGAAAATGGGCAACGGCTATTAGAAATGTGCGTCTACCATGGGCTCTGTGTCTACCATGGGCTCTGTGTTTACCATGGGCTCTGTGTCTACCATGGGCTATGTGTCTACCATGGGCTCTGTGTCTACCATGGGATCTGTGTCTACCATAGGCTCTGTGTCTACCATGGGCTCTGTGTCTACCATGGGCTCTGTGTCTACCATGGTCTCTGTGTCTACCATGGGCTCTGTGTCTACCATGAAACGGCTCTTAGAGATATATGTCTACCATGAAACGGCTCTTAGAGATATGTGTCTACCATAGATTCTGTGCGACCAACTCATATTTTCAGACAAATCTCTAACATAATGCTTCATGGATGCACCTACGATTTTCTTAGAAGGTCTTTCTTCAAATGTGGTTTCCTCAAGTGCTCCTACGATAGCGCAGACTGCAACACAGAGCGTGGACTGGTTCGGTGTACAATCACATTGTAACCAAGAAAGTTTCGTCACACA
Source organism: Ariolimax columbianus (assembly GCA_036924085.1). Taxonomy (NCBI): domain Eukaryota; kingdom Metazoa; phylum Mollusca; class Gastropoda; order Stylommatophora; family Arionidae; genus Ariolimax; species Ariolimax columbianus. Next base: position 5,408,920 of record JAVGWX010000008.1, read on the forward strand.
AGACAAAGGTAAACCCCGCATGGACAGAAGCAAAGTGTAAGAACCTGCATGGACCAACCGCTTTAACGACGCCTTCGAGGAATTTCACAAGGTATCCCCATTGTTACAGAAACATGAGAACAAGTTTGAATCAACATTCCCAGTACTGCGCTTGATATCTTTGGAAAGATCACTGCAAAATCCAATGATGTTTTGAAGTTGATAAGTTGATTTTTTAAATTTTTTGCGTTTGCTTTGTTTTTCTATTCCCCAAAGCGGTGTGCGCTGCACTGTGGTTTTTATTTTGCGCCTGTCGGCCCAGTGTACCCGAATTCAGCATGATTGAAGTTGATAAGACAAGACAACATATAAAAAGCACATTAACAATGAGATAAATCACGATATAAATATTCTACTCACTAATATTTACAGCGAAATATGAATAAAAAACTCACAGTTGAACAAATAAATAACTGATTTCAGAGTCAAATAGTTAAGATAATTTTGGAATTAAAACAACGCATTACCGAAGAACATGGTAAAGGGAACAACATATATGAAATATAATAGACAAGGCAATCCTTCAAGGGAGAAACTAATACATAAATAATAACATAATAACAAATGGTAATCCTTTAGTATAAAGATAACGTCAAGACGTGAAACAGAATATAAATGGTAATCCTTTAGTATAAAGATAACATCAAGACGGGAAACAGAATATAAATGGTAATCCTTTAGTATAAAGATAACGTCAAGACGTGAAACAGAATATAAATGGTAATCCTTTAGTATAAAGATAACATCAAGACGGGAAACAGAATAACAAATGGTAATCCTTGTAATATAAAGATAACATTTTTAAAATGGCAACTCCTCTGAGTGGGAAAATAACTTCAAGACGTGAAATAAGATAGAAAGAAATGGCAAATCATGTTAAACTAATATGACCAAAAAACAATTCAAAAATAATACAAAGTACATGGAGGTCCATTGTAGCTAACCTTAGACAAACGAGGAGACAACTGATCGTATTGCTTCTGCGAAACTATTCTTCCTCTCATTCAGTTTCGCATGAAAACAACTTCTTCGCTCGCAAATTTCACGAATCTAATGTGTGTTTAAAACTGACAAGTCAAGCTTCACTGCCATATCACGTTGTTTAGGTGTGTTTGTCTGAGCTAGAACAACTATTTCATTATCGTGTAATCTTAGTCCTGGAGATAAACTACTGAACTAACTTAAATATAATGAGAATGATGTAGAGAAAAAAGAATATGCATTCGACGGCACTGATTTGTAAAGAGATAACAAATGAGATGATTTATAAGTGAGATGATTTAAGTGTTTTGAGTAAAGGCAGTTAATAGATTAAATTGCTAAAAATTGGGATATTTTCATAATTCTCTCCCATATAGTTTCTTAGAAGAAATCTTCCAATTTATGCAATTGAAATATCCAATGAAATGTTTCACTGTCTAACAGAGAACCTGCTAGATACGAATCTGTAATTTGATTCTTAGTAATCTCGGTTTTGTTGCTTGTCCAATTACACTATTTAAAAAATGTTCACTTTTTATTTTAATCTGAAAGTAAACGTGTCTTTTTGTTAATGATGAAGATGGAGATGAACGATAAAATGCAAAATCTGCTCATTAAATTGTATATATATATATATATATATATATATATATATATATATATATATATATATATATATATATATAATAAATATATATATTATTTATATATATATATATAAATATACATATACAATTTATATACAATTTAATGAGCTGATTTTGTATTTTATATATATATATATATATATATATATATATATATATATATATATATATATAACAAGTTTTGCACAATCGGAAATACATGAATCACTACCAAACAGGTATTTCATTTAAAACTACCAGACGAGAAATATCTGGAACAGCAGCTAAAATGGTATCATGCGTTTGTTAATTTCAAGAAGGCTTCTGATAGGGTATGTCATAGGGCACGCTATGGGCAACCATAATGAGTATAAAATCAACTGAAATATTATGCAGGTTCTTGAACACCTGTTTGGAATGGCGTCCAGCGCAGTTCTTGTGAATGAGAGGCGCTGGGACTGGTATCGGTCATCAGTCGGTGTTAGACAGGTTTGTACATTCTCCTCAACACTTTTCAACATATACCTTTAGAGAATTATGAGTAAGGCACTTGGAGATCATGTTGATACTGCCAAGATAGGGGGACGAACGATTTTCATTATTCATTTTGCAGATGACATCGACGGGTTGGAGGGCATAGCTAAGTAGCTCAGGCATGAGTCAGAAGGCTCGATGAAACAGCTCTTGACTATGGAATGGAGATTAACGCTGGAAAGACAATATTAATGATCAACAACGCCGAGAGCTTTAACATTAGGGTACAAGCTAATGGTCTAGAACTCAAACGTGGTGGGCCGTTTTAAATAACTGGGTTCGGTTGTCAGTGATGAACAATCGAAATGTGAGGTGTTGGCTAGAATAGCGCAGGAGTTGTTCTACAGTTGTTGGTGTTGAAGGGATTGTTTTCACAGGTTAGTTTCGTCCCTCATAGTTATATCTGAACATTACTCTGTCCATTGTGCCAGTACGTCATTGTCCTTAATAAGGCACTTGCCGCTTTTATTCTGGATCATAAAGTTCCTGCCTTGTCATGGTGTTATCAGTTGTTGACCACCATGTCTGATCATTTAGCGTCATTTATGTTTCATCTCTCTTCGATGTTTGTACATTCCTCAAATATTCACTCTTCGTTCGCCGCTCTTATCTTTTCTTGTATCCTTTTCTTGACCTTTTTATATCTGCCGACCTCATCAGGTGGATGTTGTTTTTTTAAAAATGAATTCTTCTTTCAGAAAGGTCTATAATTTATTTAGTCATCCATGGTTTCTTTTTCCTTTGTTTTCATAGTGACGAGGTATACGCGGTGTGATAAAAAATGTATTCGACCTTATTTTTGTCCCACGAAACAAATGTAGCATGGATCTTTATGCTTCGGCATGGAGGTATAGGGGACAGTCATGCGCATGAATGAATTTATTTTTCCATCCCCAGATTACATCAGACGCTGGCAGTCAGCCTTTCAGTGTTCAGGATAGTGAGCAGACGTCGTTTTTTTCACTCACTACGTCATGACTGAAGGAATTGTGTAGCGTTGTTGCATCAACTGTTACCAACGGCTAGGCGATACCCAAGCGGAAACCATTTGGGAAGATTCAACATGCTTGCTGTGATGATGCAAATAGAATTAAAGAATGGTATAATCGCTTTAAAGACAGCGCACATCTGTGGTGAGTGGATCACGTTCAGGAAGGCACTCACCAGACCGTAAAGATGAGGTCATTGACAGAGTACGGACCGTGGTCTTACAGAACCTTCGTATCACCTTCCCAGTACCTGCGGATGATATGGGGATAAGCATTGGAACCATACACATCATTTTTAGCGAGGATGTGGCGGAGAGTTTCTGTGAAATTATTTCCAATGCTGTAAACGAGGTATGACAGTCTCACATGACATTTCGAACTCTGCAAACGGCGACACCGACCTCCTGAACTGTGTGGTCACTAGTGATGAGTCGTGGGTGTGTGGGTACGTCCCGGTGATGAGTCGTGGATGTGTGGGTACGTCCCGGTGATGAGTCGTGGATGTGTGGGTACGCACCGGTGATGAGTCGTGGATGTGTGGGTACGCTCCGGAAGCTGCAGTCGTCACAGTAGAGACATTCATCATCCACGAAGCAGGAAAACAACGAGTCAGATGAGCATCAATGTAAAACTCATGTTGACTGTCTTCTTTGATTCCCATGAGATTGTGCATGAGGAATACACACGGCAATATTAAAATATTACCAAAGAGTACTACCTGGAGGTCATTCGCCGCCTTCGTGATGCCATTCGACGCAAATACCGAACCTGTGGACAACGGGAACTTGGCAGCTTCATTATAACCACTCAGCCACCCATCCTTCTCATCTGATTCAGACTTTCTTGGCCGAACACATCATCCCTTACATTAACAACACTCTCTCCTCTCTTACTACCATGTTATGCTGGTCACCAAGCTGAAAATTCCGATGAAAGGGCCTCGATTTGAGTCACGAGAAGTTATGCGGAATGCGACGACCGAGCTTTACTCCATTGCCAAAGAGGCCTTCCTGAAATACTTCCAATAATGACGTGACCTCTGGGAGAAGTGTGTGGAGTCCCTTTGGGAGTCCTTTGGAAAGGAAAATGGTTTCTAACATCCTGGTAAAAAATTGCATGTTTCCTGCCCAAAAGTCGGATTCCTTTTTTAACACACTTCCTTGTATACACTACCAGTACAGTTATTGTTTAAAGACACGTTAGGCATTGCCAGATATTCTCAATGCTGTTAAAAGAAACACAATTACAAAAATCGTTCATTATTTTTGAAAATACTTTTCACAGCAAATTGTCTCTTTTCAGACATAAAGAGGTACCACTGAGACTTGCAATAAAGGCCACTTCAATCTCTGACATGGAAGATTATTTAGACACGGATAAACATATGAACAGGTGGGTCAATGATTACTCGGTAACTGGCTCCACTTTCAATGAAATCAAGGAGCTCCGTATATTTCTAGAACTTGTCCATGGAACAAAGGTAGAATAATTGAAACAGAAAGCCTTCGATGGAAAGCTAGCAGAAAAGGCGTTGGAAATAAGAATGTGTATGTATTTTGTTGATTTGTGCACAACTTGCAACATATATTACTAATTTTCAACAGGTACATAGTCAATTGCCTTTATTACATAGGCATTGAACAGGGAATTTGACTTGGGTGAACAATGAGTCTGAAAAGCAAATTCGTAACACATCAAATCATCACAATGATAGTATAGAAATGTTTTTGGCAGAGAGGTTAAACGAGGGAGTTTATATCGGTGTATTTCGAAACCGGAACAGAGAAAAATAACCCACGCATTGGGTTTAAGTAAACGATCATAGCATAGCTGGCTTTGAGATTGTGGACATTCATTTTCAAAGATATTACGAAAAGATGGAATCAAGACAATTGTAGACCGTTTTGGCATAAACCATAGCCATACTGTGAGAAATCACGCGTAGATACTATGAGACGTCAGGCCTAGATACTATGAGAAGCCATGTCTATATACTATGAGATGCCACGTCTAGATACTATGAGAAGTCACGTCTAGATACTATGAGAAGCCACGTCTAGATATTATGAGAAGCAATTATTTAGGAGAAGAAAGAGAAATGCTTAAAGAAAGCTAACAAATTGTTTATTTGGATGAACCATAAATCAATACTCAATTCGCAATTGAAAGGGAGTGACAATTAACAATCAGAGCGATTAAGCAAGTATCAAAGGACATCGAATGATAGTAAAAGAAATGCTGGGTTGTGAATAATGTTGTCTCGTTTTTATTTAAAAGTAGACAGACAATCAGGACTCACAAATATGATCGGCCATATATTTACAGATTGTACTTAGAAACCTGCTCTTCATTAGACACGATCTCTTGTATTATAATGAACAGCGCATCATGTCCTAACACAATGTTACGATAGGACAACATCACTGTCTCATATAGTACACAAGTTGGAATAAAGTTATGTCTCAAGAAGACATAATGAAATGTATCATCAACCTGAATTGCTTTCCGTTATAAAACAGACACACAGTACAAACAAATTTCATACAGACAAAATAGTAATGAATCATGGGCACATGTGTTTGGTAATGCCACCTTACCACTCCCAAGAAAATCTATATAATGAATATGATTGGTGCAGAAATGGTATTTTCCTGTGGCGGTAATGTGGTGTTCTTTTAGTATCGTCGTGTAATTGTTATCGCGATGTTGTGGTATGAGTTGTAATTTATTTGAGCAGCTTTTGATGTTGTGTTTATAGATGACGTTTGCCATTTCGACGATCTCTTCAACTGCCCGTCCAACATCAGCGAAGACGCCATAGATCGTATGCCAAGGGGCATAACCTCGATCCCAGCCAGGATGAGGTCGGGTTCAGTTTCAGCCATTTGTCCCGAAGCAAGACTCCCCCGTTAGATTACCTCCCTGCTGATATAGACCAGGCAGATGGTAATGTGCTTCTCCAGCTACTGACTACACTATTACAATTGTGTATGTGAGGCATAGAAAGTTTCACATGAGATGAAAGATGCCACTATTGTACATCTGTACAAGCAAAAGTACAAGCGTTACCTCAGCGTAATACACGAGAGCATCTAAGCCCTGTCAATTGCCAGAAAAATTTCCGCGTCATGTTCAACTGTTGAAATGGTGACCTTCAGCAAGGTCTGCTTGCAGAGAGTCAGTGTGGTTCTCGTGCCCGTCGTGTGACACTTGACATGATATTCTCAGACGTCAAATGTCCAGAAGGATAGTGTGATCTGTGCATAGTTATTGTCGACCTGACCAAGGCCTTTGACGCAACCAATAGGAATATGTTGTGAAGTTTGGATGACACATTCTGTGCGGTTGACGTCATAATCGTGATTCCATCATAGCTCAGGTACTGCACGTGGGAGACAATGTTATATTCTTCCCAGCCACCAGAGGTGTCAATCAGGATTTTGTGTTGACACCGACACCGATTAGCCGTGTTCTTTGATTATTTACGTGGAGCTGTTACCGGTATACAAAGGAAGTACATAACACCTGTCGGTTTTTCAAAACGAGACGCCTTAAGCCTTACACCATGGTGAGTGAGTCCACGATCTTGGATCTCCTGTTCGTTGACAACGCGTCATTAACATCTCATCAGAAGAAGCTAAATATACAGTCAATCATTATGGAGTTCCTGGACGGCAAACATAAACTTCCGTTTTATAATCAACACTACTAAAACTGAAGCACTCTTCCAGCCTGCAACTGGGATGTCGTATATTGGACCAAAATTACCATACATAACCAATGAAGCGTTCAAATAATAAGTATCCCACAGGGCAGTGAAGGTAGACATGGAACAGCTGAAGTCAGATGCTTTTACACAATGGTAAAAAACATATAAAAGTTGACATGTCTGAAACCATTGGTAGGGGACAAGAGTATTCGAACGAAGACGACGACAATTTGAGACACAAATTTACATGTAAGATACGTCATGAGAAAGCACATAGCTTTATATCTTCGGCGATACCCATTCCGGCAACGTCACCAATTTTAGGTTAGAGAAGTATACAACTGCATATAACTTGACAAATAGTACTGACCGGACTATACAGTACTGACCCATTAGAAATACCCGATTGTGATGGTGCGGTACATGTTGGGATTGTTATCGGTGACATCCAGACATAAACTGGCACAAGTCTACCCCAGCACTCGACCTGTCGACAGCAGTGAAGAGCGGCCTGCATTCATCAGCCTTAAAACCCCTTGACTACCCCAGCACATGACCCGGCGACAGCAGAGACGAGCGGCATGTAGTCCTCGGCCTTTAAACCCCTTGACTACCAATGGGAAAAAGCCGTAGACTGTTTTAGATGAGTAATTGTATTTTTCTGCCCCAAAGGTCAGAAACTTTTTGAACATACCTCGTAGATCCGCTGACAGTACACATCTTTGTGCGTACGTTTTCTCGTATACTTACGTTCCTTCCTTCTTCATCCCCTATCTCAATTGCTGCCACGTGTTGCCAATCTATATTTCAAATGATGCGCAAATCTTTGCTGCATATATTTAGATGGCGATGCTGAACATCGCATGAGCTGTAGTGGTCAGCAACCCATAGCTTACTGCTAGCGTTAGGGTCAGCAAACCAGAGCTGCCAATACCCTTCTACACCTCTAAGCGGTGATTCTGGATAACAGGCTGCAGCAGGGCAGACTGGCTAAGAAGAAGGGACCGAAGAGGAATGCTAACTCGGTACTCAAAAAATGGTTGCTAAAGTCGGATGTGTTGGCTCGAAAGGTACACATATCGCTGACTAAACTGTAAACTACAAACACAAAGCATTCCATTATCTGGACTACATATAGCTACTTAAGTCCTTTTCCTGGTTTGGTAACGGGAGATTGAGAATGAACGAAGCCAAGTCAAGACATATATTTACATCTTCTAGCATTGTTTTCAACTCATGAATCTTTGTCTTCCTTTTTTCGCTTTTGTCCTACTTGTGCCTTTCAGCGTCATGTTAGAAAGAGATGTCTATACCATCCTTAGTATGTGTTTGTGCCTTTCAGCGTCATGTTAGAAAGAGATGTCTATACCATCCTTAGTATGTGTTTGTGCCTTTCAGCGTCATGTTAGAAAGAGATGTCTATACCATCCTTAGTATGTGTTTGTGCCTTTTAGCGTCATGTTAGAAAGAGATGTCTATACCATCCTTAGTATGTGTTTGTGCCTTTCAGCGTCATGTTAGAAAGAGATGTCTATACCATCCTTAGTATGTGTTTGTGCCTTTCAGCGTCATGTTAGAAAGAGATGTCTATACCATCCTTAGTATGTGTTTGTGCCTTTCAGCGTCATGTTAGAAAGAGATGTCTATACCATCCTTAGTATGTGTTTGTGCCTTTCAGCGTCATGTTAGAAAGAGATGTCTATACCATCCTTAGTATGTGTTTGTGCCTTTCAGCGTCATGTTAGAAAGAGATGTCTATACCATCCTTAGTATGTGTTTGTGCCTTTCAGCGTCATGTTAGAAAGAGATGTCTATACCATCCTTAGTATGTGTTTGTGCCTTTCAGCGTCATGTTAGAAAGAGATGTCTATACCATCCTTAGTATGTGTTTGTGCCTTTCAGCGGCAGGTTAAAAATATGTTTCTATACCCATCCTTAGTATATGCTTGTGCCTTTCATCGTCAGGTTATAAACTGTTTTCTTGACCCGTCCTTAGTTTGTGATTGGGCCTTTCAGCGTCAGGTTATAAAGAGGTATCTTGACCCGTCCTTGATTTGTGCTTCGTAAATGTGGCTCTTCACTGCGTCTGTTATTGGTGCTGTCAATATTTTGCATTGGCTGACCTTGGCTCTGTTTATATTATATCTTTATAGTATTGCTTTCTGAGGAGTACTCTCCCCTGTTTATAATGTCACGACACACCATTTGGTCTGATGTCTATTGATGAGATCTATCACCAGTGTTGTGCCTGCCTACCTGTCTCCTACTATCTTTGTTTCTGAGTATATCCATTCGTGTAACTCCTGGCATTCGTCGCAGGCATTTCATATATGTTGTTACACTGTTTCGTTTATCTTTGCTTGTTACATTGTTAAATGCGGTTGCGTAATATATGACGCATTTATGTATGCCGATCTTAACTCTTAAGATCTTTCTAACAGCGTTCTTAACGTGTATGTCAATTTTTTCTTGCGTTTGCCTACAACAAAAGCAAACAGCTCGTCGCTTATTTCCCGACACACCTGGTTACACACCTGGTTACTCTAAAAGCATCGGTGACGCCATCGACTGCTATTATGGGGTTTTTATTCACACGATACAGCGCTCTCACGTTATCAAGTAGCTGACATTAAACTTCGAAATCCTTTATTATTAATCAATCAATAAATCAATCAAATCCTATAATATTGCCTAAAATATATTTCTAAGTGACTTCTATTATCACTTAATCACTTAGATGCTCAGTGATGGTCATTTCCCTGATATAATCACAGTATTGGTATGTGTCAAGCGATGATTAAGGGATTGATATGATCCACATATAATCACAGTATTGGTATGTGTCAAGCGCTGACTAAAGGATTGATATGATTCACATATAATCACAGTATTGATATGTGTCAAGCGATGATTAAAGGATTGACATGATCCACATATAATCACAGTATTGGTATGTGTCAAGCGCTGACTAAAGGATTTATATGATTCACATATAATCACAGTATGGGTATGTGTCAAGCGCTTATTTAAGGATTGATTGGATTCACATATAATCACAGTATTGGTATGTGTCAAGCGCTGATTAAATGAATGATATGATCCACATATAATCACAGTATTGGTATGTATCAAGCGCTGATTAAATGAATGATATGATCCACATATAATCACAGTATTGGTATGTGTCAAGCGCTGATTAAATGAATGATATGATCCACATATAATCACAGTATTGGTATGTGTCAAGCGCTGATTAAATGAATGATATGATTCACATATAATCACAGTATTGGTATGTGTCAAGCGCTGATTAAATGAATGATATGATCCACATATAATCAATCAATGTCCATTTCCGTAATCTGTGTGGGCAGGTAGATCAAGACACTAACAGTACATGAATAGTCGAACCCGTCTATTGTGTAAAGTAGATGAACAGTTATTTTGTGTGATCAATATAATGCGTATACATTACTAAACCAAACGGGGGAGGGGGGGGGGTATGGCGGGGGGAGATGAACGTGAGGGAAGTTGTACGTATCTACAGCAGAGCGTTTCGACTTTCAATATAGATGAAAAGGTGCTGGGCCAAACGGTGGGTGGTTCTTTCGAGTACGAGAAAATGCGAAAAACGTATCCTCGTTGTGTTGTATCGACCATTGAGTCCGAGTCGGTTTTTCCTTGATAGCCTGCATGTATTAATGCTTGAGCACTGACGTCACTGGGCAGGTCGCTGATCGTTTGTCAGGCGTTAACAGCAGGTGAGTTGAACTGTCGGTGTCCGGGTTCACTATCAGTATGCTAGTGTGAACATACGTTGTTATTTGTTAGTTCTGTCATCCATCTCTCATGTGTTAGTGCCCCTGTGCTGTAGTTTATGTCATGTTCAGAAAAACCGATATCATGGCAGTTCGGGCAAACATATAGGTGACATTTCGCATGTCATCAGATGACAAAGCCTATGGATGATGATATTTTTATGGCTAGACCACGAAACATATCACGTCCTTATAATATTATCTTCGTTTTGTTATTATCTTATGGAAGATAAGATAGGTGTATCCCATAGTAGTTTCACTGCTGTTGGGGATTGAAGTTGTTAAGAACCAGTATACTAGGGTGGCTCGTTCCTTTCCTCGCTGTCTTTCACTTCCTTAGTCGTATGTCAAGTACCCGTTTACGTATAGATAGATTGGAGCGTGACGATTGTCGTAGCTGAACCCCGTTCCTTTGCCGTGTAAACCGAGTGACTCATCACTATACTAATCAAAGCTCTTTTGTCGCCTGGAGACGAAGATCCATCGCTGTACACAAACATCATCAGATACAAGTACATTATATATAAACATCTTCTAAACTCAAATACTACATTATTATCACACTGATCATAGCATTCTCTGTTCAATATTTGATTGATTCTTTTTTAATCATAGTTCTTTCGACAGTTTCGACATATATACTCTGGACACTACTGAGGGTTTTGGAATTCCTCAAAAGCTCACAGACATAATTATACAGAGGTATGAAAGTATGAGCTATATAACAGACGAAACACATACACTAATTGCAGAAAGGCAACAATTAAAACAAATGGGAAGGAAGGGACCAACACAGCATATAAAAACTGCGCAAGAAAAGTTAGAAGAGAAATACGAAAAGATAAAGGAAGATACATAGTAGAAATGTGTAAGGATATAGAAAACCTACAACAACACGGCAGAGAGAGAGATGCATTCAAAGCAATAAGAACACTGACAAGGGAGTTCCGTCCGGTTCCATATGTTATAAATGACAATGAGGATACCACATTAACAGAAACCAAAGACATACTGAATAGATGGAGAGAGTACTGCAGAACCATGTATGGAGATAGCACAAAGGGCTCAGTTACAATCCTACCAAAGGAAGAGAAAGAACCTGAACCAACATTGGAAGAAGTACGCTCTGCAATTAAAAGCCTGAAAAAGGGAAAGTTCCCAGGATGCGATGATATCCCAGCAGAGCTAATACAAGCAAGAGGGGAGGCACGTGCTCGAGTCTATCACAAGCTGTGTAAACAGATATGGAGAGTGCAGAATGACCAAAAGCATGGAAGAAATCAATTTATATTCCCCTCCCTCAAAAGGGCAACCTGAAGCTGTGCACGAACTACCGAACTATCGCGCTTATCAGCCGTGCTAGCAAAATACTCTTGCGAATCATATTAAGAAGGATAGAGAAAAGGTTTGAATCTTAAATTCACGTAGTCTAGACAGGTTTTATGAAAGACAGAGCGACCAGGGACCACAAATTCAATTTAAGGAATATCTACGAAAAATGTAGAGAGTTTAATGTAGACCTGTAAACATGTTTCTTTGATTACACCAATGCATTCGACACGATAAAACATCAAAATATGTGGAGATTAATGAAGGAAATGGGGCATATAGTCCATCTCATTGAAAAATTATACAAAGATCAACAAGCCGCTGTCCGAGTATCTGGGCAAACATCAGATTGGTTTGCAGTACAACAGGGAGTCCGACAGGAATGTATCATCTCACCTTATATGTACAACATATATGCGGAATGTATAACGAGAAATATTCGAGAAAGTTTCGACCCATTTACGATTGGGGGGTACGAGATTCCAGAGTTACGATACGCAAATGACACAGTGATGCTATCAAGAAATGCAGAAGGGCTAGAGCAGCTACTTTCAGCCGTTAAAGGACATAGTAAAGATCAAAACCTGTTCATAAACATAAATAAAACTAAGATAATGACCACCGAAAAAACACAAAGTCAGTATAAATTTACAGTGGGTGGTGAGGAAATAGATCAGGTCACACATTTTGAATATCTGGGCTCCAGAATTGACAAAAATGGTGACTGCTCGAAAGAAATCAGAAGAAGACTAGCTATGGCAATGCAGAGACTGAACAGCCTGAAGAAATTATGGCAGGTCACCAACAAAAGGATACAAGTAAAAGTCTTGAGAGGCTGTGGTTTTCCTGTGGCAGCTAATGGCTGTGAATCATGGACGAATCCCAAAGCATCTAGACAAAGAATCGAATGCTTCGAGTCAAAATGTTACAGAAAGATCCTCAAAATACCCTGGACAAAGAAAAAAACAAATGTAGACATTCGGCAAGAGTTGAGCATAGAGGAGAACTGGTTTGTCAATTCCATTTTAGCTAGAAAATCTGGTCACATCGAGAGACACAACGGTCTTGAAAGAGCGGTGATGGAAGGTATGGTTCCAGGCAAAAGAGGAAGGGGTAGACCAAGAAGACGATGGCACCAAGATATTCTGAAATGCCTGGGTATGACAGTGGCAGAGGCTGGGGATTTGGCAAGAGGACGCGTTTCTTTCAGACAGACTGTGATGGGAGCGACGTTCTACAAAGGACATGCTACATGATGATGAAAGTATGCAATGTAGAGGCATACACGAAGGACAGCTTTCTGAGCCATTCAACATTAAATCAGAGGCACGACAGCGTTGCCTACTGTCTCCTTTCCTGTTCTTCCTGGCAGTGGACTGGGTTATGAAAGAAACATCAAATGAGAGAGATGGAATCCATAAAACCTTGAATAAAAAGCTGAACGACCTGGATTTTTCTTATGATATAGCCCTTCTGTTCCAAAGCCAAATGCAAAGGAAACTGGATAGACTGGATTATACATCTAAACAAGTCGGTTTGAAGATCGATTAGGGAAAGACAATAATAATTAGGGTCAATGCAGCAAACATAGAACCAACCAGGCTGAGAGGAACGCTGCTGGAAGAGGAAGTATCATTAAAAACGAAGGAGGGACAGACGAGGATATAAAAACAAGGATACAAAAAACCAAGAGTTGCATTCGGAATGTTGAAACCCACATGGAACTTCATGGAAATAACAAAGACGACAAAATTAAGGATTTTCAATTCAAATGTGAAGCCAGTCCTGCTGTATGAAGTGGAAACCTGGAGGATGACCAAAGGCAATGACAGGTGACTGCAGAGTTTTTTCAACAGATGCCTGAGAAAGATACTTGGTATAACTTTCCTTAACAAAGTAACAAACTACAGACTGTGGGAGAGATCCGGACAAGGTGCATTGGAACAGGAAATCTTAGGAAGAAAGTGGAGATGGATGGGTCATACATAAAGGAAACACAAGTATTACCAAGCAATCCCTGTCTTGGAACCCCCAGGAAATGAAAGGCATAGGCAAACCAAGGAATACACGGAGACGAGATATGGAGGCGGAAGTAAATAAAACAGGAACACGCTGGAAGGAAGTGGAATAGATTGCACAGGACAGAGCTTCTTGGCGAGGGTTGGTTGATGAACTATGAACTCCTGGGGGATAGAAGGCGAAAAAGAGAAAAAGAGAGATAATTTAAAATGTGTGGGTCAATACGTCTTTTGCTACAAGAGTCATACATTTGATCAGTTGCTCAAATGTCATTTATGTCAATCATGACATCCCTTCTTTAGCTCTGGATATCTTGATGTCTCAAGAAGGCATGTGCAGTCGATGTACTGTGGATGTCATGTACAATGGATGTCGTACACAATGTATGGCATGTACAGTGAATGTCGTGAACATTGGATGTCGTGTACATTCTATGTCGTGTACATTGGATGTCGTGTACATTGAGTGTTATGTACAGTGGATGTCGTTAGTTTTCTGCTCCTCGTAGACAGACTATGATGTGGGTCGTTGTGTTTTTGAAGTGTACGTGGTTACTTAGTGGTTCCTTTGTGACTGTTGGCTATAACTGTACTACAGATTGTATCCTGATGTCATCCGTATGGTGCGATACCTGGCTAAGTCTGTCATAAACTGTCTAATGATGTCATTGTTATGTGTGATACCTGGCTAAGTCTGTCAGAAACTATTTAATAATGTCATTGTTATCGTGTGATACCTGGCTAAGTTTGTCAGAAACTATTTAATGATGTCATTGTTATCGTGTGATACCTGGCTAAGTCTGTCAGAAACTGTCTAATGATGTCATTATTTTGGTGTGATACCTGGCTAAGTCTGTCAGAACCTTTCCAATGATGTCATTGTTATGGTGTGATACATGGCTAAGTCTGTCAGAAACTGTATGTCATTATTTTGGTGTGATACCTGGCTAAGTCTGTCAGAAACTATTTAATGATGCCATTGTTATCGTGTGATACCTGGCTAAGTTTGTCAGAAACTATTTAATGATGTCATTGTTATCGTGTGATACCTGGTTTAGTTTTTCAGAAACTGTCTAATGATGTCATTCTTTTGGTGTGATACCTGGCTAAGTCTGTCAGAAACTTCTAATGATGTCATTAGTATGGTGTGATACATGGCTAAGTCTGTCAGAAACTGTCTAATGATGTCATTCTTTTGGTGTGATACCTGGCTAAGTCTGTCAGAAACTTCTAATGATGTCATTAGTATGGTGTGATACCTGGCTAAGTCTGTCAGAAACTGTCTAATGATGTCATTCTTTTGGTGTGATACCTGGCTAAGTCTGTCAGAAACTGTCTAATGATGTCATTCTTTTGGTGTGATACCTGGCTAAGTCTGTCAGAAACTTCTAATGATGTCATTAGTATGGTGTGATACCTGGCTAAGTCTGTCAGAAACTGTCTAATGATGTCATCCTAATGGTGTGATACCTGGCTAAGTCTGTCAGAAACTTCTAATGATGTCATTAGTATGGTGTGATACCTGGCTAAGTTTGTCAGAAACTGTCTAATGATGTCATCCTAATGGTGTGATATCTGACAAAGTCTGTAAAAAAACTGTATAATGGGTCATGGTTGAGGGATGTATATTTCCTACCACGTGAGAGTGTTACCATTGCTACAAAATAATATTGCAATTTTTCACAACTATATGCTGTCCAAATTTGCACACAGAGACATGAAGATCGTGGATGTAAAATTATAATAAAGATCATTGAAGACTACCTCTGTAGAAGAGGATATAGGGTTTAACAGTATGTAACTAACGTAGTATGTAATCTAGCACGCTGTCGAGATCTGTCAGCCTAGACGATGAAGTGGCAAGCAGAATAGCAAAGGCCAGCACAGCCTTTGGTAGAATGCGCTCGATGGTCTGGGCACGTCGTGGCATCAGCGTCAAGACCAAACTCAAAGTCTACCGTGCAACCATCATTCCAACCCTACTATACGCTTGCGAAAGCTGGACTGTATACTCTGGACATGCAAGGAGGTTAAACCACTTCCACACAGGTTGCCTGAGGCGAATATTCCACATCCGATGGCAAGATCGTGTCACTGACATCGAGGTTCTCTCGAGGGCTAACATGCCCAGCATCCATGCACTGCTAGAAAAAGCCCGACTAGGATGGGCCGGACACCTCGTCCGTATGTCAGACGAGCGGCTCCCAAAGAAGCTTCTCTACGGCGAGCTGAGAGAGGGATGGCGCGAGAGAGGGCGCCCAAAGAAACGTTTTAAAGACGGTCTGAAGGACTCACTAAAAAGTTGCCAGATAGACATCGACAACTGGGAATATCTTGCGAAAAACAGATCTGGCTGGAGAAGCGCAGTCAAATCGGGTGTAGCTGCTGGTGAAGATGACCGTGTTGTGAAAGCCCAGAACAGACGCGAGACGCGGAAATCCCGAGCAGCGGGAACACCATCCCCTTCTACAAAGCTCGTGTGCCCGATATGTAGCAGATGTTTTCGTGCTCGCATTGGCCTGTTCAGCCACATGCGCACCCACACCCAACAGGGAAATCTGTGACAAGGATGATGTCGGCGGTCCTCATCGACAACGATGGACAGCTATTATTATAACTAACGTGGCATTGTGTGCTGATAAACATCAATTACGTCTCCATATGCTATGAGTGAGATAGTATCTGTCTAACAGGCCTAAATAAAATAATACTTATAGTTATTTCAACCTGTTTTTGTTGGTACTAATCTGTGAGCTTGGCCACTTAAACCAACCACATATTGCTGGATAAGTCACTTGTAAGACTTTGACATTTTCAAATATAGAGCGTTTGTTGTACTTGTTGACACCATCTACACATTATAGCGATGAGCTAGTATGTGCTTCTCTTCTTGAGTCGATATTGATTGAACAGCACAGGTGAGATCTCCGGACAGACACGTATAGGTTATCATGTCCCAGATCCCTATGCAATTTCCCTGCGTATGCCCTGCTGATAACCAGCTTAAAAGCCCTTGCTTTATGTCACATCCTATTACAACATATGCGCAAGTCGATATGTCTATTTTGTTAAATAATTACTCTAGATCTAAATATATCGATATAAATAAATAGACCAATGCAGCATTCATTGTCTCTAGCTAAAACTGATATATCGATAGAAATAAATAGATCAAATCCGCATACACTGTCTCTAGCTAAAACTGATATATCGATAGAAATAAATAGATCAAATCCGCATACATTGTCTCTAGCTAAAACTGATATATCGATATAAATAAATAGATCAAAGCCGCATACACTGTCTCTAGCTAAATCTGATATATCGATATAAATAAATAGATCAAAGCCGCATACACTGTCTCTAGCTAAAACTGATATATCGATAGAAATAAATAGATCAAAGCCGCATACATTGTCTCTAGCTAAAACTGATATATCGATAGAAATAAATAGATCAAAGCCGCATACATTGTCTCTAGCTAAAACTGATAGATCGATAGAAATAAATAGATCAAAGCCGCATACACTGATAAACAGATCAATGACACATACAGTGTCTCTAGCTAAAACTAATATATCGAAATAAATAAATGTATCGAAACCTCGATGGTGCTGAATGTCAAGAGTCGATGTAAAGTCGAATAAGGCAAAACAAAGGCCGTAACATAGGTGTCGTTCCGTTGTTTTTTATCGTCATGATCACTTACCTATACGTGCTTTAATCGATTTACGTTTTCGTTAATGGCATGTTTCGATATTTCAATGTATTCTGTATGTCCTTTATTGGCCCACTGTAGCTACCCAGGATATCGATTGCTTTGTGTATAGACTCACGATGGTATGTCATTTATTGGTCTACTGTAGCTACACAAGATATCAATTGCTTTGTGTATAGACTCACTATGGTATGCCCTTTATTGGTCTACTGTAGCTACACAAGATATCGATTGCTTTGTGTATAGACTCACTATGGTATGCCCTTTATTGGTCTACTGTAGCTACACAAGATATCGATTGCGTTGTGTATAGACTCACGATGATATGCCCTTTATTGGTCTACTGTAGCTACACAAGATATCGATTGCTTTGCGTATAGACTCACGATGGTATGCCCTTTATTGGTCTACTGTAGCTACACAAGATATCGATTGCTTTGCGTATAGACTCACGATGGTATGCCCTTTAGTGGTCTACTGTAGCTACACAAGATATCGATTGCTTTGCGTATAGACTCACGATGGTATGTCCTTTATTGGTCTACTGTAGCTTCACAAGATATCGATTGCTTTGCGTATAGACTCACCATGTAAAATGTATTTCCTGGACATTATTGTATCAACTTTTTGCAAGCGGGGGTGATGTTTCAACAGCTACAATACGATGTGAGGTAATACTATACATAACTTGACAGGACTATCGTTAAGACAGAGAATATGAACGGATTATCGGTATCATATGATTAGCAGCCGCGTCATTGTGAACTACGAAGGTACGTTTTTTGCCCTTATATTTCGCAGAAGTGATGTCCCTGCATTCCGGGCAGACTCGTTAAGGTGTAACCTCTTTTAGCAAATATTGAAGTGTATTGAATAATTTCTTTATTCATGCTTAGCCGCTGGAAGAAACCACCCACAAACTGAATACGTGTTCTTTTCCTTAGTGCAAAGTTCCTTGGTCATGCTAAATCTGCAGACCAATTGCCAGGATGAAGTATGTAGTCTCCACCAGGTTCGAGCGGCTTTCCCGCAGCTGTTGTCTTAGCTTTTCACTCTATTGCCAGGTTTGGTATCTCACGTCCTTATAGACATGACATTCATGTATTTACTAAGATTGTGTTCATGATTCTAAACCCCTGTTCCACATGGACAATGATCGGTGTGTGAGATCTTCATTCGGTATAGATGTTCTAGTAGTCTGTAGTGACCAGTTCTCAGACGAAATAAGGTAGTTTGTTGATTTCTGTCTATTTGGTGAATACTACTAATAGTCAAATCAAAGTACGAAAAGGTAAGCCAAGGAAGACATGTATGTAAATTCTTAATGGGCGGTCAGCTGAATTTGTAGAACAAGATGATACATTTGACTAACTAGCGCAATGTACTGATCTGTCTAATTAAATGGCATGGCTCTAGTAATCAAGTATTGATATTGGTGATAAACGTAGCTCGTTGGCTCTAGGATATTGTAATCCGCCATTAAAGTGACTCTTTTCTGTGTTTGAACTCGTGAAATTCATAAGCAGAATTTACGTTGTGACCTCTTTCTCCTGAAGGAGCCAACACGGAAAGGTCTTGGATATGTCAGCAAAAGTAAATAATTATTAGTGTAGCCAAACAGGTTAATCAATAAATCAACTTTGATTTAAGTTGCTAAATTAGCAGTCTACTTCTTCCTGCACGTTTAACCAGATGAACGTGCACACGTTCATGCTGAATCACTAGTTCAAATATCAGCTTTACATCTGGGAGCCCATTTTTAAATTTTTTTTGGATTT
Organism: Ariolimax columbianus; assembly: GCA_036924085.1. Classification (NCBI taxonomy): domain Eukaryota; kingdom Metazoa; phylum Mollusca; class Gastropoda; order Stylommatophora; family Arionidae; genus Ariolimax; species Ariolimax columbianus. The sequence goes on from JAVGWX010000008.1 coordinate 5,428,459, forward strand.
CAGGAACTTTTAGTCATGCTATATTTGCAGGCCTGTCGCTATGATGAAGTCTGTGTAGTCTTCACCAGGTCGGAGCGGCTGCCCCACAGCTTTTGTTTCAGCTCCGCACCCTCTGGCCAGGTCTAGCATCTCATGTCCCTATTGATTGGGCATTCCTGTAGAATGTGCTCAGGGTTCTGGCATCCTGTTCCACATGGGCACTCATCGGTGTGTGATATCTTCAGTCAGTATAGATGTTCTAGTAGTCTGCAGTGTCCAGTTCTCAGGCGAAAAAGGTCGTTTGTTGATTTCTTTTGAGTTGGTGAATTGGGTCTGGTGTACTGCTTACGTTTCTGTCTTCTCTCCATTGGTGTCTATACTGATTTCTGATGATGTTCTTGATTTCTCTGTATGGTATTCGATGATTAAATTGTGCCTTTTTTGGCACATAATTGATGTTCACAATGTTTGAACGTTTGTTATAAACTCTGTTTCTATGTACCGTCTCGCATATCGCACAATTGTTCAGTCACTATTATTCAGGTTCCATTTTCTCTTCATGTCTTAGTTGAAAGCGAAGCTTCGACATTTGCGCCTTTCAGTCAAAAAAATCCGGTTTCAGAACGAAACTTTCCAGACAGAATGCCCTTCCCGTTACGGCTCCAATTCACGAATATAGCCTCTTTCTAGTGCCGACATTTGCAGGCCGAATAAACCTTGGTCAGTTATGATTGGCTGACTCTGAAGAAAGCAGACAGCTCTGAGTGTCTGGCTGCACTGAGTTAATTCACTGCTTCGTGTTCGGCCCGACTTTTCAGTGAATAGAGACGATTTCAAATCTGTTACAACTGTAAGCTTGGTAGGTCAGCCTAAACATACCGATACTTCAGTATCGTGCATTGATAATCAATAAATGGCCAGCTACTTTGTGTAACATCTTGCTGTGTATTGATATTTCATTGTGTCAATTTTAGGCTGTGATAACATAGTTCACTATAGTGCGAAAATTATACACACACGTTCTGCAATCACATGTTGTATATTAATAGTAAACACGATGATTCTCTTTAGGAGACACAATTGCTAGCTAACCAGTTTACATGTGAACTTTCAACAGATAACTCACTACTCACTAATAACTCAGTAGTCACTGATAACTCAATAGTCACTGATAACTCACTAGCTACTGGTAACTCAACATAGCGGGTTTATTTATAAATATCTTGGTCACGCTTAGCAATATTTATATGTAGCAGGGTAGGCTTAGTTTACTTATCTTAACAGTTACAACATATATCTAAACAACAACACGACTTCAACACAGTAAACACTACATATATCGTTAACCATAAAGAAAAAATAATATCATTTATGTTACCAGCATATTTGTGTAACAATATGAATCAAACAGGAATAACTAATACAGTAAATAATATTATACAAGAAGGTTGCCATACGTCTTTACCCTGACCATGAAGGAATAGAAGGAGAAAGTTGACATTTGCCACAATCCTTATTGTTTTTTCAAAGTAGCCCCCACCTAAATGTTTACATTTCTGCTATCTCTGGGTGACATTGAAAAGACCTTCAGAATAAAGTAACATCTTTTTCTATCTAAACCAGTTATCACAAGTCAGTGTGACATCTTCGTCACTGTCAAAATGATTTCCTTTCAGCTGTTTTTTTAAGCTTTGGGAAACGATAAAAGTCTGATGGAGCTAAATCCTGAGAATATGGTTAGTGAGGAAGAATTGCAATATTCAAATCGTTGGCTGTTTGCAGCACAAGCCTCGCTTTATGGAAAGGCGCGTTGTCTTGAAGCGAAGACAGAATTTGAGTGCGCGATATCTCTCGTTTTCTGAGCACAGTCTTTCTTAGTTTGGAAAGGTGATCTGCATACGATTGCCAATTTTCCATGTTGCCATGAGGCAAGTAATCTTTCAATATGACAACTGTAACGTCCCCCCAAAAAGTCAGCATCACTTTTCTGGCAGATTTATGTTCTCTTGGCTTGACTTGTGTTGGTGAGCCCAGGGTTTTCCACTGCATGTTGGAAACTTTGGATTTTGGATCATAATGGTGAACCCAAGTCTCATCTTCTGTCATCATGGTCGGCAACATGTTTTTCGACCGACACATTTTTAGCAACTGGCCACAGCAATCAACTCTCGTTTGTTTCTGTTCACACGTCAGCAGACGCGGGACCCAGCGGGCACACACTTTTGTCATGTTCAGTCTGTTCAGTGTAAAATTTTAAAAACGGTACTTTTATTCTGTTTTTCTGACCTAGATATCTCTGCAATTGTGATTTTCTTACCCTGGTCAATGATTTTCTTCACTCTTGCAGAATTTTCATCGCTGTCCTGTGGAGATGGTCTTCCTGATCTTTGAAGATCAGCAACATGGTAATGGCCACACTTAAACTGCCTACACCAGTTTTTTACAGAAGCATACGAAAGACATAATTTCTCAAACACTAATTCCATCTCCCTGTGTATTTCTGTAGGCGTTTTTCCCTGCAACATCAAGAATATTATCATAGTTCTGGCCTCTAATTTCTCCATTGTTCTGACAAACCGTTAGAGTAGCAGATACGGTCAATAAAGTGTGTTGCGCCATGCACCATACCAAATAAACCCAGTGAGGTGGAAAACTCATACTTCTCAAATCCAGGACAGATTTCATGAGCTACATATCTGCCAATTTTCAACTTTCTCTTCTTATTGCTTCATAGTCAGCATAAGGACGTAAGACAAGCCCCTTGTATTCTTAACAAACACAGAGGATCCAAGCACGTATAGATAGCAAGAACTAGATCCTATATATATATATATATATATATATATATATATATATATATATATATATATATATATATATAAATATATATAAATTAGACATGAATTCAGCAAGATTAAGATCAATCTAATTTATAGAGGAAATGGTTTGAAATTAATTTGAGGTCTTGAAAGTGAATAAATGTGTAGGTCAAGATGATATTCATCCAAGATTGCTATTTGAAATTATAAACCAACTAGCAAAACCATTGGCTATATTTTGTTCTCAATCACTTGCAAAAGGGATTGTTCCAGGGGATTGGAAAGATGCAGGAGTGCTACCCTCATTCAGAAAGGGCAACAAATCAGATCCAGCCAATTATAGACCTGTGAGTTTAACGAGCAGAGTCTGTAAATTTTTAGAGTCAATAATCACATAAAACATTGTAATGCATTTAGAAAGGTTTAACCTAATGAGAAATAGTTAGCATGTGTTTACTCGAGCCAGTGGATGTTATTTATCTAAATTTTGCAAAAGCTTCTGATAGAGTACCTCATCAAAGATTATTTTGAAAGTTAAAATCCCATGGAATAGGTGGGGAAGTTGCCAAATAGATTGTTGGTTAACGGGAAAAAGGCAGAGAATGGTTATAAATAAGGAATACTCTGAGTGGTGTGAAGAAAAAGTGGAGTGCCACAGGGCTCGGTTTTGGGACCGATATTGTTCTTGATATATATATATATATATATTTATATATATATATATATATATATATATATATATATATATATATATATCTATATCCGATTTGGACATTGATAAAAGATCCATGGTTCACAAATTTGCAGATGACACAAAACTATGTAGAAGTGTCTCATCTATAGCAGAGATGGATATATTGAGGTCGGATTTAGATAAACTTCCAGACTTGTCTGTGAAATGGCAAATATAGTTTAATATATATAAATGTACATTCATCCACGTGGATAGATCAAATATGGAACATAATTACAGAATGGGCAAGAACAATATTATAATGATAGACAAGGAAATGGCCTAGGTGTTATAATAGTTCATACAGGAAAAATGAATGAGCAAGTCCAGTTAGCAGTGAATAAGGAAAATGCAATGCAAAACATATTAAACATAGAAGTACGGATGTGATTGTCAAATTGTAAAAAGCATTAGTTAAACCTAGATTGGAGTACTGTGCACAGGTGTGGAGTCCTTATCATAGAGGGGAGATAAACATGCTGGAAAGGATACAAAGACGAGCGACAAAATCCATGATAGATGGACTCCAGAATTACAATAAATTGAAGATAGTTGGCACTGACGAATGCTCGTGTGGTACCGGGAAAATGACCGCTGAACATTTGCTGCAAAACTGCCCGACATACGAGGATCAGAGAAAGCAGATGTGGCCATCACCAGTGGCAACACTAGACAAGCTCTATGGCAGTGTCGACAGCCTCAGGATGACCACTGCTTTTTTCGAAAAAATTAAGGTTGACGTCTGACAGCGTACGATGAAGAAGAAGGAAGAAGAAGCATTCCAGAATTACAGTTACGAGGAAAGACTCAGAAAAACCGGCCTACAGTGTTTAGAAATGAAAATGATTCCAGGTGACTAAATGCAGGTGTATAAGATAATCACAGAAAAGGTTAAATTAGACTATAAAGCGTTTTTTTTTTCAACATACTACCACCAACGAGAGCAAAAAGGGATAGATACAAATTAACTAAAGAAAGGTCCAGATTAGATATTAGGTAATATTTTCTTAGTCAGAGTAGTGAATGCATTACCCCAAGAGGTGATTGAGACAGAGACAGTTAATGCATTTAAAAATAGATTGGATGTGCATATCTTCTAAATGAGGGTAATGCTAATGTTAGGGTAATGACTGGTAGTCTAAAAACTCTGACGAGTCTTTTAAACCAGTATACATTTGTTAAGTTTAGTTTAGTTAGGACGATATTTGTGACCGAACCAGGCCGTTTTTGAGCAGATGATTATTCTTATCACTCAATATGCAATTTCGTTAGAGGTTTTGCGTCGATTTTCCAGGATAAGGCGTTCTACAATGCAGATATTCACAAGGCTGACTATGGTGGGTTGAGAGCCAACATGGCCGGGATCATCAATAACGGATGCACGGCCTTCTCTAAAAATGTTTATACCATTTAAATGCCTTACTGCAACTGAGTGTCTCATTACAGTATTGTGACTGGCGGCTGAGTGTCTCATCACGTATTGTGACTGGCGGCTGAGTGTCTTATCACCGTATTGTGACTGGCGGCTGAGTGTCTCATCACCGTATTGTGATTGGTGGCTGAGTGTCTCATCACCGTATTGTGACTGGCGGCTGAGTGTCTCATCACGTATTGTGATTGGCGGCTGAGTGTCTCATCACCGTATTGTGATTGGTGGCTGAGTGTCTCATCACCGTATTGTGACTGGCGGCTGAGTGTCTCATCACCGTAATGTGATTGGCGGCTGAGTGTCTCATCACCGTATTGTGATTGCAGTCTTCTGTGAATTTCCGCAGGTTTCCCGTCTTCTTTCACAATACACGTCATCACAACACGGTGTTCAATGCAAGTGTCAGCAATTTTTATATTTGGGGCCCGTGACCGGAATATGACATGAAAGCCATTTAGCAGTAATACCACAAAAGTTCCCCAACTAAAGATAATAGTCCCAGGACGCTATAACCCATTCAGGTAGAACTAAAACGAAAAGTACCGGATTGATTTGAACGCATCTCGTATATATATATAGGGTTTGACAGAAGTGCTCGTCTGTGTCGAGGAAATATTTTTGCTTTGCGAGTAAAAAACATCAGTATTTAATCTTTAATTAAGTTTGTATTCGTTATTGCATAACGAATCTTGCACGATTAGTACATATATTACGGTTATAATAGATTGTACATAAGCTAGCTTATGATATTTAATGTAAATGGACCTCCACTGCCACAATTTAAACCTACTAAAGTCATTGATAAATTGTACTACAATGATGAAACTACAAACCATGTTTTAAGGCACAAACGTATACACAGTAGTGCATTTTCTCCTAAGAAGAAATAAGCTAATGCTGCGTAATACGAAATATTGTGGGTTGTTACGCATTATTATGTATAAATAAAAGTGTGTTGCTTGACAATAGTCCGACCGTGATAACTGATGATTTATATATATCTTGTGCAATTGTCTCAAAAACTGTCCAAATTGTATCGAATAATTCTCACCTACTAATCTTATAAATTGCCCCACATGTTGCCGCAACTAGCCTCCACACAATAGTCTTATAGATGCTACCACATTTCTCAACTAGCTCTCAGAAGATTGGCTCATAAACTGGTCAAATCAGCATAACTAGCTCTCACACGATTGGCTCATAAACTTGTCAAATCAGCATAACTACCTATCACACAATTGTCTCATAAACTGGTCAAATTATCACAACTAGCTCTCACACAATTGTCTCATAAACTGGGCAATCATCACACCTAGCGCTCACATAATTGTCTCATAAACTGGTCAATCATCACAACCAGCCCTCAGAAAATTGTCTCATAAACTGCCTAATCATCACAACCAGCTCTCTCAGAATTGTGTCTCATAAACTGCCTAAATCATCACAACTAGCTCTCACACAATTGTCTCATAAACTGGTCAAATCATCACAACCAGCTCTCTCAGAGTTGTGTCTCATAAACTGCCTAAATCATCACAACCAGCTCTCTCAGAATTGTGTCTCATAAACTGCCTAAATCATCACAACTAGCTCTCACACAATTGTTTCAAAAACTGGTCAAATCATCACAACCAGCTCTCTCAGAGTTGTGTCTCATAAACTGGTCAAATCAACACAACTAACTCTCACACAATTGTCTCATAAACTGGTCAAATCATCACAACCAGCTCTCACACAATTGTCTCATAAACTGGTCAAATCATCACAACCAGCTCTCTCAGAGTTGTGTCTCATAAACTGCCTAAATTATCACAACTAGCTCTCCAAGAGTTATCTCAGGAACTGTCCAAACTTTTACAATTAACCATCTCTCACACAATCGTTTCATAAACTGTTCAAATCATGATAAACCAGCTCTCTCACAAGTGTCTCATAAACTTTCCCACAAGTCAAGAAAATCTCTCATACAAATAGCCCATAAAACTGTTCCACTTGTCACAAACATCTCTATCAGCGAGAACAGATTTGCACCTCGTTTCTCATTTTCAGAAAGTACAAAGTTATATGTTCTGCTTAAAGCCAGTGGCACTACTTGACCTGTCAGTCCGCCACTGTACGGGCTTCAATAGCGACAGACTAGACCTTGACTAATCTTTCAAATATACGTCTGCTCGTCAAACGTTCCCTCTGTTTTATGTTCAGGAGCGGTTGGGGAGAGTTGAGTAATGTAGCTAGATATCTAAGCGATATATATGTGCGGTAGCATAACATGTAAATGATACTTTAAAAGGGCGCCCACATGAAATGATCCTAGTAGTATGTAACCTGGCAAAGCGGTTGTGAGCTTGACTTTCAAAACAAACATGCCAGGCTCAAATCCGGTCGTCCTCGGTTTTCTGGGACCGGGGATTTCGTGGTCTTTGTTCATTCAGTGGCTTCTTCTGCAACTTTACCCAGCTGGAAATGGGCACATGAACAAGGTACATGAAAATGTCAGAGCCTCTTCGAGGGCTTCAAGTTTGTGTTCTGTTGTCGACACGTTCAGTAAGGAAAGGGAATGAGCGTAAGTGGAGGTGTCCAGATGAAACAAATCTACAGTTCTCTTTTGTCAGATTAACCTTCTTACACTCCACTCACTGTCTTATAGTAACCTAATCTCTGTTACACGCCACTCACTATGTCTTATAGTAACCTAATCTCTGTTACACGCCACTCACTCTGTCTTATAGTAACCTAATCTCTGTTACACGCCACTCACTATCTTATAGTAACCTAATCTCTGTCACACGCCACTCACTGTCTTATAGTAACCTAATCTATGTTACACGCCACTTACTCTGTCTTATAGTAACCTAATCTATGTTACACGCCACTCACTCTGTCTTATAGTAAGCTAATCTCTGTTACACGCCACTCACTATCTTATAGTAACCTACTCTATGTTACACGCCACTCACTGTCTTATAGTGACCTACTCTATGTTACACGCAACTCACTCTGTCTTATAGTGACCTAATATATCTTACACGCCACTCACTCTGTCTTATAGTAACCTAATCTCTGTTACACGCCACTCTCTGTCTTATAGTGACCTAATATATCTTACACGCCACTCACTCTGTCTTATGGTAACCTAATCTCTCTTACACTCCACTAAGGTCTTATGGTAGCCTAATCTTTCTTACACGCCACTCACTGTCGTATAGTAACCTAATCTCTATTACACTCCACTAAGGTCTTATAGTGACCTAATCTCTGTTACACGCCACTCACTCTGGCTTATAGTGACCCAATCTCTAGTACACGCCCCTCTGTCTTATAGTGATCTAATCTATCTTACACGCCACCCACTCTGTCTTATAGTGATCTAATCTATCTTACACGCCACTCACTCTGTCTTATAGTGACCTAATCTATCTTACACGCCACTCACTGTCTTATAGTGACCCAATCTCTCTTACACGACACTCACTCTGTCTTATAGTGACCCAATCTCTAGTACACGCCCCTCTGTCTTATAGTGACCTAATCTATCTTACACGCCACTCACTGTCTTATAGTAACCTAATCTATCTTACACGCCACTTACTCTGTCTTATAGTGACCTAATCTCTCTTACACAACACTCATTCTGTCTTATAGTGACCTAATCTCTCGAATGTTGTCGTACTCTGTGCAGGCCATTGAAAAGCTTGTACCAGAAAACATAATGATGTTGCATGCATCAACAGCGAGATCAGTATTATCAAGTCGCATTCGAAGAAGCAAGTACATTGAGTAGGACCATCACGAACCACCCGAAGTAAACATTGAAGATGACGAACGTGAAGAAATTTACATGAGCGGTGATCACTTTCAAAGATTAGCTGCTATGAATGTTGAACCACTTGATCTGTTCAATTCCATTATGATATAAACACATGATTACGTGGTGCATGGTGTAGATGAACGCATCAAACTGTTCATTTAAATCCTAAAACATAATTAAATAAACACCCCAAAACGCCAATACATTAATAAAATAATAAAACTGCAGCATGAAAAATATACACTCATGTAATCCCCAAAACAAAAGAATACATGACAGTATAAATAATAGCTTGTACCGGAAAATTGAGTTGTTTTTTTAAAATTCAAGTTTATTTCACAGAGAATCTATTTTTTATTTTTTTTTATTTCGCTGATTGTTAATCCATTAAGTCATATTAAGACTTTTTCTCAGACATAATGTATTCATAGATTATTGCTTATATAATGAGAGAATAGGTACACTGAACCTCCGTTGGTGTAGTAAAAGACGACTGCATAAAGGTGTGTTTGTCGTTAGCAACCTCATCGTATAAAACAAATTGTTGCAGGAACTACAACCGTAATAGCATACACAATACTTTGACGCAGGATTCCTTAAGGAGAAACACTTCAGAGTTGGCTCTTTACTCCAACAAAAAAGGATAATCGGCATTATTTAAGATATAAGATAGACGACATAATATAAAATATAGATTTTGTTTTATATACATCATCAGCAAAATCACTCTCCTGTTTTATCCCGAAGGGAACATATGCCTTCAATCGACAGACGTAAAGTGTGTATGTCTTAAGCCAACAGCTCCAGTAGGTGCAAGGTTTGGGTCCATCCACATGTTTACCGCTGCTTCTTTTCTCCAAGTGTGCCTATGCCACCCTTTACACCGTTTGTCCTTAGTCTTTCATAAATGATACTGACTGGTAACTCTGTTTGGTGTTCTTAATGTGTGTTCCAGCCCCAGAAAACCTCCTCCATTGTGTGTTATACCACATCTGGGTTGAACCTGTTTATGACCATGAGCTATCTTGTAAGAAGTGTTATACCACATCTGGGTTGTACCTGTTTATGACCATGAGCTATCTTGTAAGACGTGTTATACCACATCAGGGTTGTACCTGTTTATGACCATGTGCTATCTTGTAACACGTGTTTTACCACATTATGGATGTACCTGTTTATGACCCTGTGCTATCTTGTAACACGTTTTATACCACATTAGGGCTGTACCTGTTTATGACCCTATGCTATATTTTAAGATAGGTTATACCACACTTCCTGTTTACCTGTTTATTACACTGTGATATATTGTAAGATATGTAATACCACATTAGGGTTGTACCTGTTTATGACCATGTGATATCTTGTAAGATGTGTGTCGGTTCAGGTGGCTAGTTTCATCATCTGTCCCACACGTCTGCTACAATGCCTGTTCCATCGTCCAACGACTCGCACACACAGTGCATGGTGATGTCTTATGCCAATGCAGACGATTGATGTGTTTGTTGTATGATGCATGTACACCTCAAGCGCTAAAAGAAGCGTAACGACTCAATTATCGCTACTCATATTAAAGGTTCATGGTTCCCTTCTAGATATCGACAAGCTATATTTACTTAGCTGTAAACGGATCAAAGGCTAACTGTTAGCGAAAGTAAGGCGATGGGGATACACTAGCTGAGATATATTGCAGTAAAGTATATAGCACTTCATCCCCACAAGCAGTGCCTGCTACGGACTACTTCCCGTAGTGTCACTGATAGGCAATGTTTCTAGTGCTTACGCTCAAACCTAGAAGGAAATTATTGGAAACCCATTAGGCTAATCCAAACACAGAAAGCTACACTAAACCCATAGCGCTATTTCAAACAAAGAAGGCTACCCTAAGCCAATAACGCTAATCCAAAGGCAGAAGGCTACTGTAAATTTATACCGTTAATCCAAACACAGAAGCCTATTATAAACTCAGAAGGTAATTCAAAACTCATAATGTTACACCAAACCAACCAAGCTAATGTTAACGAGTACGCTACACCACACCATGGAGGCTACTCCAAAACCCTGAAGGCTACACTAAACGTATACCGCTTCTCCAAACCCTAATGCTACTCTAAACTCATAACAATACTCCGAAACAGAAGGATGCTCCAAACCCAGAAGCATACTATAAGCCCAGAAGGCTGATCCAAATCCAGAAGGATACTGTAAACACAGAAGGCTGCTCCAAACCCAGAAGGATACTATAAACACAGAAGGCTGCTCCAAGCCCAGAAGGATACTATAAACACAGAAGGCTGCTCCAAACCAAGAAGGATACTATAAACACAGAAGGCTGCTCCAAACCCAGAAGGCTGCTCCAAACCCAGAAGGATACTATAAACCCAGAAGGCTGATCCAAATCCAGAAGGATACTGTAAACACAGAAGGCTGCTCCAAACCCAGAAGGATACTATAAACCCAGAAGGCTGCTCCAAGCCCAGAAGGATACTATAAACACAGAAGGCTGCTCCAAACCCAGAAGGATACTATAAACACAGAAGGCTGCTCCAAACATAGAAGGATACTTTAAACACAGACGGCTGCTCCAAACCCAGAAGGATACTATAAACACAGAAGGCTGCTCCAAACATAGAAGGATACTATAAACACAGAAGGCTGCTCCAAACCCAGAAGGATACTATAAACACAGAAGGCTGCTCCAAACCCAGAAGGATACTATAAACACAGAAGGCTGCTCCAAACATAGAAGGATACTATAAACAAAGAAGGCTGCTCCAAACATAGAAAAATACTATAAACACAGAAGGCTGCTCCAAACATAGAAGGATACTATAAACCCAGAGGGCTGCTCCAAACATAGAAGGATACTATAAACACAGAAGGCTGCTCCAAACATAGAAGGATACTATAAACCCAGAAGGCTGCTCCAAACCCAGAAGGACACTATTAACCCAGAGGGCTGCTCCAAACCCAGAAGGATACTATAAACCCAGAAGGATACTATAAACCCAGAATGACCCTACAGCTTCAGATGGCTATTCTAAACTCGTAACGCTACTCCAAACCCAGACATTTACCATAATCTCATAACGCTAATCTAATCCCAGAAGGCTACTATCCACCGCGAAGGCTACTTTGAACTCATCAGGTTTCTCCAATCCCATAAGAGTTTTTTTAACCCAGAAAGCCAATCTAAACTCAGGGCGATAATCCGAACTCAGAAGACTACTCCTAGCTTATAACACTAAGCCAAATCCATAATGCTGTTCCAAAACCCAGAAGGTCACTCTACACTAACAATTCTACACCTCACTCAGAAAGCTACTCTAAATTCATTTCGCTATGTCACACAAAGAAGGCTAATCTGAACTCATACGGCTACTCCACACCTGGACGGCTAATCTGAACTTACACCGCTTCATCAAACCCGGAAGGCTACTCTAAGTCATAAAGCTACTCTAAACGTAGATTGCTACTCCAATCTCAGAAGGCTATACCAGACTCATCAACACATGCCCGTTCTATCTAGGACTACATTAAACACAGAACGTAGCAAACAGATACGTCATAATAGTTGGATCATGAATATCTGAGACTACATTAAACACAGAACGTAGCAAACAGATACGTCTCGATTGTTGGATCATGAATATATGAGACTACATTAAACACAGAACGTAGCAAACAGATACGTCTCGATTGTTGGATCATGAATATATGAGACTACATTAAACACAGAACGTAGCAAACAGATACGTCTCGATTGTTGGATCATGAATATATGAGACTACATTAAACACAGAACGTAGCAAACAGATACGTCTCGATTGTTGGATCATGAATATATGAGACTACATTAAACACAGAACGTAGCAAACAGATACGTCTCTATTGTTGGATCATGAATATATGAGACTACATTAAAAACAGAACGTAGCAAACAGATACGTCTCGATTGTTGGATCATGAATATATGAGACTACATTAAACACAGAACGTAGCAAACAGATACGTCTCGATTGTTGGATCATGAATATATGAGACTACATTAAACACAGAACGTAGCAAACAGATACGTCTCGATTGTTGGATCATGAATATATGAGACTACATTAAACACAGAACGTAGCAAACAGATACGTCTCGATTGTTGGATCATGAATATATGAGACTACATTAAACACAGAACGTAGCAAACAGATACGTCTCGATTGTTGGATCATGAATATATGAGACTACATTAAAAACAGAACGTAGCAAACAGATACGTCTCGATTGTTGGATCATGAATATATGAGACTACATTAAACACAGAACGTAGCAAACAGATACGTCATAATAGTTGGATCATGAATATCTGAGACTACATTAAACACAGAACGTAGCAAACAGATACGTCTCGATTGTTGGATCATGAATATCTGAGACTACATTAAACACAGAACGTAGCAAACAGATACGTCTCGATTGTTGGATCATGAATATCTGAGACTACATTTAACACAGAACGTAGCAAACAGATACGTCTCGATTGTTCGATCATGAATATATGAGACTACATTAAACACAGAACGTAGCAAACAGATACGTCATAATAGTTGGATCATGAATATCTGAGATACATTAAACACAGAACGTAGCAAACAGATACGTCATAATAGTTGGATCATGAATATATGAGACTACATTAAACACAGAACGTAGCAAACAGATACGTCATAATAGTTGGATCATGAATATATGAGACAACATTAAACACAGAACGTAGCAAACAGATACGTCATAATAGTTGGATCATGAATATATGAGACTACATTAAACACAGAACGTTGCAAACAGATACGTCATAATAGTTGGATCATGAATATATGAGACTACATTAAACACAGAACGTAGCAAACAGATACGTCATAATAGTTGGATTATGAATATATGAGACTACATTAAACACAGAACGTAGCAAACAGATACGTCATAATAGTTGGATCTTGAATATATGAGACTACATTAAACACAGAACGTAGCAAACAGATACGTCATAATAGTTGGATCATGAATATATGAGACTACATTAAACACAGAACGTAGCAAACAGATACGTCATAATAGTTGGATCATGAATATATGAGACTACATAAAACACAGAACGTAGCAAACAGATACGTCATAATAGTTGGATCATGAATATATGAGACTACATTAAACACAGAACGTAGCAAACAGATACGTCATAATAGTTGGATCATGAATATATGAGACTACATTAAACACAGAACGTAGCAAACAGATACGTCATAATAGTTGGATCATGAATATATGAGACTACATTAAACACAGAACGTAGCAAACAGATACGTCATAATAGTTGGATCATGAATATATGAGACTACATTAAACACAGAACGTAGCAAACAGATACGTCATAATAGTTGGATCATGAATATATGAGACTACATTAAACACAGAACGTAGCAAACAGATACGTCATAATAGTTGGATCATGAATATATGAGACTACATTAAACACAGAACGTAGCAAACAGATACGTCATAATAGTTGGATCATGAATATATGAGACTACATTAAACACAGAACGTAGCAAACAGATAAGTCCCGATTGTTGGATCATGAATAGTTTGACTGCTGCAACAATTCCTCAGCTGGAATAAGCCTAAGCTTTTATGTGTGGCATCTCCCAACTTATAAATACATAAACGTCTCCTGACCTATCTACTAAGTGGTCCTTATCAAGGATTTCGTGCCTTAGCACAAGCCTTAACCCCGCTCTAACGTTTTCCCAGCTCTCATCTTTCGGTCAATATATTAGTATTTTTTATCTCTGCTGAACTGACGCTCTATCTGTCTGAAACGAATTGTTCTTTACCGACTAATAGGTACTCGTCTCTCCATCTCTCTCTCTCTCTCTCCCTCTCTCTATCTCTCTCTCTCTCTCTCTAGGTCGGCGGTCACCCAACAGTATACACTCAGCTGTTCCAACATGCTTCAAATTGACTTCACTGCTTCAATAAACGATAATCAGGGATTGTTTCAGCAATTTGGCTCTCCCTGTTTCTCGATTATCAATTCTGCAACCGTTTCAATAACTCTGCTGGTCAATACTATATCTAATCTAACATGGTGCAAGTGTGTGAAGGCTTCTCTCTCTCTCTCTCTCTCTCTCTCTCTCTCTCTCTATCTATCTATCTATATATATATATATATATATATATATATATATACATATATATCCCTCTCTCTTTCTCTGTTTCTCGACTGACAATTCTGACTGTTGGAAAGACTTCCAGATCTATTTCCCGACTCTGGTTTTAGATGACTGTCCACATATGTTTTCTGTATTATGCTCTTGCAGTAAGGATTAACAGTCTATGCTTCTTCCTGTCAAACGTAGCTCATTCGTTCAAGTCATTTGATTTTTCTGTCGATACTCTGCCACTAACAGAGCATTAGTTTCCTCTCAGGCTAATCTACCTGTCAAATATGTTTGAATTAGGATGATGTTTCCCGAATACTTTGCTCTTCTGTATGAAGTACCGCACGTCAGGGATTCCCACGTCTCCGCGTTATTACCATGGTAGCCCTTTAACCTCATCTGATTGATGTGTCTTCCGTGTTACTAATACGGGGTTACTTGTTACCCCTCGTTCTGATGAGCTTGTATCTGCTCTCAAATCGCGTGTCAAATCTCAACTGACAGTGGCCATATTTACCCAGCTGCTGCCCAGTAGGCCAGTCAATTCGGTAATCACTTGATGCGGTAGAATGTAACAGGGGTCAAGATGATGAGCAGCACATGAGCTGCAGCGGTCAGCGTCCCTTAGCTGACCGCTAGCGTCATGGTCACTGACCCTTCGCTGACCGCTAGCGTCATTGTCAGCGACCATTAGCTGAACGCTAGCGTCAGGGTCAGCGACCCTTAGCTGACTGCTAGCGTCATGGTCAGCGACCCTTAGCTGACTGCTAGTGTCATGGTCAGCGACCCTTAGATGACTGCGATCGTCCAGGGCAGCGAGCCAGAGCTGCCAATACTCTTCTATACCCCCACTCGATGTTCCTGGATAACAGACTGCAACAGTGCAGACCAATAAGTTTACTCCAAACCCAAAAGGTTACTCCAAATCCAAAAAGTTACTCCACACCCAAAAGGTTGATCCAATTCCAGAGAGTTACCCCACACCTAGTAGGTTACTCCAAATCCAGAAGGTTACCCCAAATCAAGAAGGATACCCCAAACCCAGAAGGTTACCCAAAACCAAGAAGGATACTCCAAACCCAGAAGGATACCCCAAACCCAGAAGAATACCCCAAACCCAGAAGGTTACCCCAAACCCAGAAGGTTACCCCAAGCCCAGAAGATTACCCCAAACCAAGAAGGATACCCCAAACCCAGAAGGATACCCCAAACCCAAAAGGTTACCCCAAACCCAGAAGGATACCCTAAATCCAGAAGGTTACCCCAAACCCAGAAGGATACCCCAAACCCAGAAGGTTACCCCAAACCCAGAAGGATACTCCAAACCCAGAAGGATACCCCAAACCCAGAAGAATACCCCAAACCCAGAAGGATACCCCAAACCCAGAAGGTTACCCCAAACCCATAAGGATACCAAAACCCAGAAGGATACTCCAAACCCAGAAGTATACCCCAAAACCAGAAGGTTACCTCAAACCCAGAAGGATACCCTAAACCCTGAAGGATACCCCAAACCCAGAAGGATATTCCAAACCCAGAAGGATACTCCAAACCCACAAGGATACTCTATACTCTGAAGGTAATTGACCTAAACGAAATTAATGGCAGCGTGTCCAATCATATGCCTATAGAGTGACCTACCTCAGATAGACTAATGTGTCCTACATAAAGTAATCTTGTCGCATAATGTTGTGTTTTTAGCGTATAATGTATCATGTTCCTGTCACTTATAAGTTATGTTTTCTATTTAGAACAAACAGATGATGCTAACTGCGTGTTCAGTGATAACTTAAAGACACTTCTAGCATTCTAATTGGTCACTGGGATCACCTGATGTCATGGTCCAAATGGGGCTGTCATATTTCTCTGTCGTACATTTGTCATACGCTCTGTTTGATATACAACATCATCTTCTTGTATGTTTGCGAGCAATATCATCATCATCAGGTGCCAAGCCGATTGACGTTGGCGATTATGAACCTCCATCCATTTCTATCACATGTGTCGTTTACCAAGTCTGTTTGTTTGCCGCTCGTGCCATTGTATCAGGCTGTTAAACATCTTCTCTCTCGGCCTTTCTCTGCCGCTCTTTCCTGCCATCTTTCCCATTGTCCTAGAGTGCTCCAACCCGCTTCTTCTAAGAACATGACAGAAAAAAGACGACTCCTTGTTCTGATCTTTAAAATTGGTTCTCTTTGTGCTGGTAACACTTCGAGTACTGTACCATTAGTCTTCCTTGCAGTCTATGGAATCCACAGCATTCTTCTTTCAAACCACATCTCCGCTGCTTCCAAAAATTGATGCGCTTGTATGCTGATTGTCCATGATTAACTGACAAATGTCAGTATTGTTTCTACGTAGCATCTAGAGTTTCTATTTATCAATTCCAACTGTGTTATCACTATGCTCAACTGTCACGTATAACATTTCCTGCAAGTCGATTTCATTCTAGGGTGAATACTATCAACAATACAATGCATTTATTCTGCCTAGATTAACACGAGGTCACGGAACAAAGTACTGTACACACTTAACATGTTTAGGACTCATAAACAGTGTACGTCATCATACAATATGTCGACTCCCCGTGGAATACATGTCTTTAATTAGTTCACCCTAAACCCATTCCTTGTACCTTTGGCTCCTGCTACAACAGCATTGACTTTGATTCATTTACTGTAAGTCGCAAACTGTCTTTCACATGAATCGTTTGGCCTGCTGGGTATCAGGTTACTTCTTTGTAAAAAAAGCAAATTATTTGATGAAGTATAACGCCTCCACATGCATGACAATATCGTCTACAACCCCCGTGCATTAAGTCGCGTCCACTTGTATACGTGCACTTGCACCGGTACCCTTACACCCGTCCCCTCCCACCCGTCCCCTCCCACCCATTACCTCCCACCCGTCCCCTCCCACCCATCCCCTCCCAATCAAGCCTTCACACCCATCCCCTCCCAACCGTCCCCTCCCACCCATTACCTCCCACCCGTCCCCTCCCACCCATCCCCTCCCAATCAAGCCTTCACACCCATCTCCTCCCACCCGTTCTCTCTCACCGATCCTCTCCCACCCGTCCCCTCCCACCCGTCCCCTCCCACCCATTACCTCCCACCCGTCCCCTCCCACCCATCCCCTACCAATCGAGCCTTCACACCCATCCCTCACACTCGTCCTCTCACACTCGTCCCCTCACACTCGTCCCTCACACCCGTCCCCTCACACTCGTCCCCTCAAACTCGTCCCCTCAAACTCGTCCCCTCACACTCGTCCCCTCACACTCGTCCTCTCAAACTCGTCCCCTCAAACTCGTCCCCTCACACTCGTCCCCTCACACTCGTCCCCTCAAACTCGTCCCCTCAAACTCGTCCCCTCAAACTCGTCCCCTCACACTCGTCCCCTCACACTCGTCCCCTCAAACTCGTCCCCTCAAACTCGTCCCCTCACACTCGTCCCCTCACACTCGTTCCCTCACACCCATCCCCTCACACCCGCCTCCTCACACCCGCTTCCTCACACACGCCCACTGACATACGCCCACTCACACACTCCCATTCACATCCACCCCTCACACACATCCATTAACACTCGCCCACTCACACACTCCCACTCACAACCATCCCCTCACACCCGCCCCCTCACACCCACCCACTCATACTCGTCCACTCACACTTCCCCATTCACCTTCGTCCCCATCAAACCCTACCATTTCTTATATTTTCCTAAAATGCTCATTTCTGAAAGCCGATTATTTGTTCTTGTTGCAATCCCCCAACCATCCACTGGTTTAGAAAAATGAAATCGCTGACAAGATGGTTAAACACACAGATGGCATGTTCGACAAATCTGCACTGTGAACATGTTGGCTGTCTGTTACTTGTGGCAAACAGTGTCTTGTTGGCACCTGAAAAGTCCGTATATTCAACAGGAAGTCTGAGCAGGATGTTTCGGGAATAACATCTGATACCGTTTCTTGGATTAACCAGATCCAAGAAAAAGTTAGTCACATCGAAGTCATGCATAACAGAGGAAGATTACATTTTTTAATATTTATTTTAAAAAACTACAAAACAGCATGGATAAAAGCGAAATAAATTATAAGTCAAATCATAATAGCGTATTTGACGTGTGCCTGGTATAACACAAAATTTGGACGTACAATAATAAGGGAGATATATTCATAACATAACTGATTTTTAAAAACATCATTGTTGGAGGATATTAATAGAATAGTACACGAAATTGATATTCCCAGACAACATTATAGAACACAAAACGGATCACACATACAAAAACGAGAAGTTGAAATGATCATTATTTTGTAAAGAAGTTATGTTCGTCCATCACATGTGATGAAGATAACTTTCTTTATTCAGCCATGTGTACAGTCTTTGATTCTGCTGTTTCTGCTGACATGGTTGACGCGCTGTGATTTGGATTAAATTGAGGAAGAAACTCTCCTTTTGTCAACCTCACTCTCTGGTCCTGAGCTATCTTTGGAGAGTGGCAAGATTTTATTGAGACGACTGGGGATAACACAGAAATCATATTTGTTCTCAGGGCTTACTCCCTAAGTCTTTCTCGCTAATAGGTATACCGCCAGGCCATCGATGGGAATAACATATATCGGTGTATGCCGTGCCTTTTCCATAACCGCAAAAGGTCGTACAGGCATCTCTTCCGGGCCGTGTTCTAGTTCAGTTTAGTCGTGTCTAAATTTCAGTCACACCAAAACCAACGCAAATCTCGTGAGTTCAGTCGTGTGAATTAGACCGTGAAAAAACGACACAGGCTTAAGCGTAGTGCTAATTCTTAAAGCTGATGCCCAGGCCAGGATAATCGGATGGAAGAAAACACACACAAAAGAACTAACGAATTAACCAGTCCAAATTGAAAACAACGACACGATTCCATGAACACTAATTTAAGTCGTTGACTGGTGTGAATTCCAGGCAAGGCCGTGACCTGGTGGCATCCATATTAAACTAAAACAGCAGAGCAATGTAGACCCATAGCCGGTATGGCGAAATCTTTGCCGCTCTGTCTGTACAGAGTAATGAAGAAGCAGACTGCTCTGTTGATGTAGCGCGATTAATAATTATCTCACAAATAAAAGAGAAAATCAAATAACTACAAATAGTTCTTTTGTAGGATTTCTCGTAAAAAAAGAAAATAAACAGCTACATTTAGAGTGGTATAGAAGTTTACAGTAAACGTATTTCCTAGTATAGGAGTGATACACAACTCCTGCAAGGAGTTGTCATTGTCTAAACGCGATTGTGATAGTTTCTGTTAAACGGTTTTGGACTTGACATGCGATTTCAATGAAAGCAGCTAACGCCGTTCCTTACATAAGCTAATAGTTGCCCCTAGCGAATCGGAGTGGGACAGACTGTAATTATTGTGTGATGACAGGTAAGTATGGCAGAGAAGGAGATTAATTAAGGTGCGTGTAAGTCATGTTATACTAACAAGGCAACTTTACAGTCGCTTCACCCTCCCGTTTCCCACCCTGCAATGGACATCCAGCTTTCTATGTTCAGAGATAGGAAATACTGATCTCAATGAAAGCAGTATCTGAACCCTGACATATAGCTGTACATGCTAAAAGTACATTTGCCATGAAAGTATTTGCTTTTTTTTTAGCTATCTGTGTCTGTGCTAAATTTGCCATGAGCGTATCTTCCTTGTTTTAAGTATCTGTGTCTGTGGTACATTTGCCATTTAAATATCTGCCTTGTTTTAGTTATGTGTCTGTGCTACATTTACCATGAAAGTATATGGAACTATTTAGTTCCCTGTTATTGTGGTTGTTGTTGTTGAAAGCCTACAATGAGAATGTTAATTCGTGGATGCGCCCTGAAAAAGTTGCTAAGTCGCACGTTGCAATAGCTTTTTTTTAAAAATGACAGCGTGCTATTTAGAGGTTTGTACTCCAGGCCACTGTGCTATGTTTGACATGATCTAAGTGCCGTGCAATACTACGGTGACTACGTCGATCCCAGAATATATTTCGCATAACTTTGACTAATATTGTCTGATCATTGTGTTTCGCCTGACCAGACGTTTGTCTCCTCTCTCCTTGACCAGACTTTTGTCTCCTCTTTCCCTGACCAGACGTGTGTCTCCTCTCCCTAACATGACCAGACATAAGCCTCCTCTCCCCACCAGGCCAGATGTTAGCCTCCTCTCCCCACCTGACCAGACGTTAGCCTCCTCTCCCCACCTGACCAGACGTTAGCCTCTTCTCCCCAACATTATCAGACGACAGCCTCCTCTCCCCACCTGACCAGCCGTTAGCCTCCTCTCCCCATCTGACCAGACGTTAGTCTCCTCTCCTGAACCCGACCAGACGTTAGTTTAACCTCTCCCTGACCAGACGTTACCCTCCTCTCCCCATTCACTCACAGATTTACTCCTTTCTCATGGTCTGAGAAGCGTCCCATAGTTTGACACCGGTAAAGCTTACATCGCTGTAGCTTACGTATACAAGAAATGATAAACTCTCAGAGCAGTGACAGGCCTGTGCGTACACCGAGTTGAACAAATGGAGTTGCAAATAAATCATCGCAGGTTAACGCTCTAGACTACACTAGACTTACAATCAGCTCATTGTAATCGTGGTTTTTCAGTGGATTTGTTATGTTGATATTCTAATGTCTTGATAAACATTTCATTACTTGGACGCTATTATTATTTTGGAAACTAAAATCAGTAAGCGTGTGTTTTATGTTTGTTTTACGTTGTTTTGTTTTGTAAACCACGTGAACAGCTGTATCAAATGGCTTTCTTCTGTTTCTTATTTTATTAGTTTTCAGATGTAAGCGGGAATGAATAATTCCCTTTTGAATTGCATATCCTCATAATTTCTAGTTTTTAGCACTTTCTAACTTCTGAACTAGAACACGACCTCACAATCATCTTGCAACAGGCTTTTGTGGGAATGGCAGAGGGAAGTCCAAGAGTTGGATATTGTTCTACTCCGTGGAGAAAGGGTGAGAGGGAGCAGGTGTTTATTTGAGTGGATCTAGACCTCGCACTCGTCTCTTACATTATGCTATCAGTCTAACACGGAAGGGATTTCCGTCTCTGTCAAGTACGGAGCCTGCTAGAGCCAACAGGTTTACTTAGGATACCACCAAACTGTGCAAAACGAGAGAGAGAGGCAGGGAGGCGAGAGAGAGGGAGGGAGAGAGGGAAATAGATCGAGAGAGAAACTAGAGAGCGAGAACGAGAGAGAACGAGGGAGAGAGAACGACAGAGAGAAAAGGAGAGAGAGACACCCAGAGAGAGAGAGCATCATAGAGCAGAGATATAGAGAGAACGAGAGAGAGTATTGGTGAGAGAGAAGGAGAGGGATAGAACGAGAGAGAAAAGAAAAGAGAGGACGATAGAGAGAATGAGAGAGAACGAGAGATAGAGAGAACGTAGAACGAAAGATAGAACGAGAGAGAGCGCAAGAGATAACGCGAGAGAGAGAACGAGAGAGAGAACGAGAGAGAGAACGAGATAGTGAACGAGAGAGAGGGAGAACGAGAGAGAGAAAGCGAGAGAGAACGAGAGAGCGAAAACGAGAGTGAGAGAGAGAGTGAACGAGAGATAAAGAGAGTAAACGAGAGTGAGAGAGAAAGGGAATGAAAGTGAGAGAAAGCCGAAACGAGAGCAAGAACGAGAGAGAGAGCGAAAGAGATAAAGCGAGAGAGAGAACGTGAGAGCGAACGAGAGAGCGAACGAGAGACAACGATATTGAGTGAACGAGACAGAGGGAGAACGAGACAACGAGAGTGGGTGAACGAGAGAGATGGATAACGAGAGAGAGAAAGCGAGAGAGAACGGGAGAGTGAAAACGAGAGTGAGAGAGAGAGTGAACGAGAGATACAGAGAGAAAACGAGAGTGAGAGAGAAAAGGAATGAAAGTGAGAGAGAACCGAAACGAGAGCGAGAACGAGAGAGAGCGCAAGAGATAAAACGAGAGAGAGAACGAGAGACAACGAGAGTGAGTGAACGAGAGAGAGGGAGAACGAGAGAGAGAAAGCGAGAGAGAACGGAAGAGAGAAAACGAGAGTGAGAGAGAGATAGGGTACGAGAGTGAGAGATAGAGGGAACGAAAGGGAGTGAGAGAAGAAACGAGAGCGAGAAAGAGAGAGAGCGAGGGAGAGAGAACGAGAGGGAGAACGAGAGGGAGAACGAGAGTGAGAGCGAGAGGGAACGAAAGAGAGATAAATAACTAGTGACATAGAAGGGACAAATGAAAGGGTTAGAGAAAAAAAAAACAAAGAGAGGTAATGGAGGTATGTATAGTCAGAACAAAGACACGTTAGACACCGGGTAACTGTGCAGAAAAGGTATCGCCAGAAATATATGCTGGTGTTTAAGGTTAAGCTTGATTGGCGTGACCCGTTTTCAAATAGTTAAAGCTGTAGTTGCAACGTGATTGCTGAGATATACGCGTCATTCAGCCAAGCGTAACACAACGGCCTGAGTGACTACGATCCACCTTCATCAGTACGCTCGTGATGTAAAGTACACTACATCCTCCCTTCATTTAACGCCCTTTTCAGGGTTCATATAAGAGTAAACGTACTCATAAAGGATATTAAGCAACAACAACAACAATCGCCAGGTGGTTCATATGACCATATTAGCAATCACGTCATTAGTGATATATTGGGTTACACCAAACTAATTTAATCTTTAGTAACTTAATGATTTGTTACAAAACATGTGGAGCTTTACAATTCAAGCTGTTTTTTAAGTACATAGGTGCGATTAGTTTCAGAGTGGAGAATCGAGTTTCAGTAGAATATTATGCTCAACAGGCCGACAAATGTTATCAGAACAATGGACGTATGCTAGTTCAAGTCACACACGGTGCATAATGAAATATACTTTTACCTTAACATATTTTACCTGCGGGAGATGCATCAAATGTTGTTATCGGTTGGGTTGAGGATGAACTTTCAGCACCAAATGAATGCTCCCATGACGTGCGTGTCATATAGTCTGTGACAACAAAGTCAATCTCCTGGCCTTCGCGCGGCAAAACTGTTTTGACTAACAGGAGAAGAGGCGGAAGGCGAGCCAATGGCGCCTTAAAACCAGTATACACTCTTTGCCTGTTGTTGTTCTGAAGACCACATTCGCTATGTGCCTGTTGTTCTTCTGAAGAACGCATACGCTATGTGGCTGTTGTTGTTCTGAAGAACGCATACGCTATGTGGCTGTTATTGTTCTGAAGAACGCATACGCTATGTGGCTGTTATTGTTCTGAAGACTGCATACACGCTGTGCCTGTTATTGTTCTGTAGACCGCATACGCTATGTGGCTGTTATTGTTCTGAAGAACGCATACGCTATGTGGCTGTTATTGTTCTGTAGACCGCATACGCTATGTGCCTGTTGTTCTTCTGTAGACCGCATACGCTATGTGCCTGTTGAACTCTCGTATGTAGCATTTACCCAGAAAAGACCAATCATAGTGCACATTTCACTATGTCGGTGGCTTTGACTGCCTCCCCCCCCCCCCTTTGACAGCAGTTTATGAATATCTGAACCATTATTTGGTATTTGCAGTTTCCTGTGCAATATGTTATGAACATACAAATTCAGTTCTTGGCATCCTACATTCCCAACAGCTGCCTTGTGGAATAACTGCTTACAGGAAAGGCTTCGGGAGTAAATCTTCAGGAAAAACTAGCAGCCTGTTTTGAATCGCGAGTCGTCTCGATAATGTCTTGCCACTGTTTTAAGGTCGCTCAGGTCGAGAGAGTGAGGTTGACAAATTGTGCATACCTTCCTGACTAATCCAATTCACCTAGCAAGTTATCCATTTCAGCGGTCAGAGCTAAATGAAAAGACTATCCACACAGCTGAAAAGTGAGAGATATGGGCCGTCATCACAAGTGATGGTCGAACATTAGTATCCAGAAGTATATTACCTGGTGTGTGTAAGTGATGTATGGGAGATAAATGTAGCCAAGATAGAGAAACAGGTCATTGGTCATCAAGAACTGTCACGCGTAGGTTTTAGTCTACCAATTCTCATCGTTGTTTTCCGGCCCAAATTATCAGTTCTCCTAGATCCTTTTCCCGTGTCCTACTCTTCAATCAACTGTTTCAGACTCTAGCCGCTGTTCTCCGTGTCTTTACGGTAACAAAACACGTGATGTACCATTTTAATGGTAATAAAACACAGTATGAACAATTTTAACGGTAACAAAACACATAATGTACCATTTTAACGGTAACAAAACACGTGAAATACAATCTTACCGGTAACAAAGCACATGAAGTGAATTTCTGAGAACTGAATTGTTCAATAGAACCAGAAGATCCAGGAATTGGGATTATTGAGATCGACGAACCTTGGTAATCAACATTCAACTGTAAAAGTACTAGAATATGAAATCGCTGATAATAAATACAATAAAGGCGCAATTATTTGGTAATATGCTAAGATGGAGAACCGGGAACACTTAGTGACGAGAATAGAGGTACAAGATGGACAATCAGAGAAATTGTGGAATTATGCGGAATATTATATTTTGTCTAGAGTAATCGTTCGCTGTCAACGGCAGACATGTCTTGGAATAAGTAATGTTGTATAAAGTGGGGCTTGGACATGGACAGTAACAAATTAAAGTAGTGCTGTAGGGAGAAGACAATGTTACGGTAGTGATTGCTAATCACATAAATATATATTAATGGATATGACCCAAGATAAAAAAAAAACACGCTATACAACACAATACACCTACTCACGTTGTGCTATCATTGTGCAATAGTTTTTCCCCTCTGATGTCAAAGAAAAGTTCACTTATTGATTTCTTCTATCTGTTTGATATTTCTTCTTCTTCTTCTGCGTACACAGTCAGACAGTAACCATTATTTTTTCGAAAAAGGCGGCGGTCATCCTGAGGCTCTCGCCACTGCCATAGAGCTTGTCTTGCAGTTCCACTGGCAATGGCCACATCTGCTCTCTCTGATCCTCGTATGTCGGGCAGTTCTGCAGCAGATGTTCAGTGGTCATTTTACCAGTACCGCACGGGCATTCGTCGGTACACCCTATCTTCAATTTGTTGAATAGGTGGTACCTCAGTCTGTTGTGGCCTGTTTGATATTTAACTCTCATCAAACAAGATGTCACCAGTAGTGTCCTTAATGCATCCTTCTTATTGAGCCAGTCGTGCCTTGTTTGAAAGATGTTTTGTTTCTGGATGTGTAATTCTTATAGTTCTGTGCCTTGTCTTCTTTTACTGTGCCTTTTTCTACTCTATCATTTGCTCTTTTGATGTCGACACATGGTACGTATCGCATTGTTCGACGTCTTATCAAAAATCATAAGTTTGAGAACCAACAAACACAAATTGAACGGTTAAGTATGTGTAAGTGAATGATTGCTCATTGCAGCTCTTATTATCTTCAAGAAAAGTTGGATGATCCTTCATTAGTCGACAGAGAATTATGTTTGTCGTATATTGGAAGAAATACGAAATTTATTTAACTGTCACCACAATTTAAACAATTTTCAGGGAAATTAAAAAGTTATTCCTCTCATAAAAACTGACAATACGGAGTTTATAGATACTTTGACTTCCACCGGAAACATTTATACAGTAGAAGAATAAAGGTCGCTTGATCCTGCAGTTGCCACACAGTTAACAGGCTAGGTTTTATATTTACACTCTTTTAATAAAAGAACCTATGAAGTATTGATGATTTGAACACAAGTCCTGCGTTGTCACGAGGCTAACATGCAGACCGCTCGATCATCATCCTCTAAATGTTACCTCTCTAGTTGAACACCAATTGTTTTACCTTATTTGCCAAACTCACTACTTTATAGGTTATCGGGTAAGATTAATCTGCAACTATGTTTGTTTTATTGAAGTGTCTATTACACGTTATTAATTATGTTAATCAATAGATCATTGTGAACTAATTGTATCAGTTCCCCAAGTGTAATAGCTGAGAGAGAGCATATTGAACATGGGTCGTCTTGGAAGAATACAAGCAAACGTTTGGGACCGACAGGAATCAGTGTTACCACCAATATAAGTATGTATCGTACTGTTGTGCTAACCATCATTCGGTATGCATGCGAAACATGGACAGTGTATAACAGGTATTTCCACAAGTGGTAATTTTCACAGACGCCCTCGCAGTGTTAATGGCGATCAAGAACCAGCATTAAAATGAACTCGGTGCTCTGGCAGACTCGCTCGAACGCCTATCTCAGTAATTAAAAAAAAGCACAGTCCAGTGGATACCAGCCCACTGCAACATTCCAGGCAACGAGGATGCAGACAGACTCGCCAGAGAGGGAGGAATGCTGCAGCAGAGTGATAGAGAAATCACATACAATGAGACAAAAGCATTCATCAGGGCAACGTACAGTGCGAAATGGAAAAAAAGACCACCCGGACCATATACAAAACGATGCCTACCATGAACTCTCCAGGCGAGACCAGGTGATAATTCTCCGCTACGCACAGGGAACATTCATGAAATTCCTCGCCCAGTAGGATGAATTCATCATGAGGAGGAACTGTGGCTGAGGCACCAGACAGATTGTGGTAAAAGTCGTCTTTTGACTGGGGTTGAGTTGCCAACAATTGGGAGAGATAAAAATCACATCTGCAACCCTGGGTTGTTCCAGTCCTGAGTTGTTCCAGTCCTGGGTTGTTCCAGTCCTGAGTTGTTCCAGTCCTGAGTTGTTCCAGTCCTGAGTTGTTCCAGTCCTGAGTTGTTCCAGTCCTGCTCTACGGCTCTGAAACCTGGACATTGCTGAAACACGACATGTTTAGACCATAGGCTTCCACATGTGCAGCCAGCGGCGTATCCTTGGCATCAGATGGCATGACTACATCCACAACGTGGAGGTGTCGTCCAAAACAGGCCCCCTCTCAATCTCAGAAACACTTGACCGCCGCCAACTTCTTTGTTCTGTCATGGAAACACTTGACCGCCGCCAACTTCTTTGTTCTGTCATGTTGTACGCTTGGACCAGGAAACCCCGTCACACAAGATACTACACACGTCGTTCATCAGCACAAAAAGGCTTCCACCGACCGGATGGAACCGCGCAGAAGAGGCAGTCCCTGTACGGTATAAATCCAGCAAATAAAACCTTCACTACGGCTCTGGACGTGGCCTGACACCACGCCACAGCAGTGAGCCATGGATGTGTCCGACCGACACAACGTGTCTCAGACGCCTAAGAGAGCATTATTTTTATTATTATTATTATTATTATTATTATTATTATTACGTCTAGCAGAGGGGTTTGGCAGGCAGGAAGAATCGTATGTTCGCAACTACTGAAGTACATGAACCACTTGCATGTATACCATTCTCATTGTACTTGACAAAATGGGACAAATTTCAGTCTGTCTGGGTGCATTCCGGAGTTTATACTTAACATAACATAACATACCATTACATAACATGACATTAAACAATTTCTAAGGTAAAAATTTAAGTGTATAATAAAATAATCAATAAATCGATCTCGAAGACTTGATTTCTGTTGCAATGTTTGCCACAATACGTTTGCCTGTGCAGCTAGCTGGATTTACCGATGTGATCTTAACTTAACTTAACTTAACGTCTTTATACTGGTTTAGAAGACCCTGCAGAGTCTGTATACAACCAGTTACATTTACATATCCTTGCTCTATAAGCTATGCACATCCAGTGTATTCTTCAAAGCATTAACTGTCCCTGCATCCACTACCTCCCCTGGCAATGCATTCCAAGCAGACACCACTCTCTGACTAAAAAAAATATTTCCTAATATCTAACCTGGACCTCCCTTTAGTCAGCTTGTAGCTAGCTATGCCCTCTTGTTATTGTGGGTGGCTGTATTTTTAAAAACTTGTTATAGTCTAATTTATCGATTCCTCTGATCATCTTATAAACCTGTATTAAGTCACCACGAATTCTTCTCTCTTCGAGACACTGTAGGCCGGTTTTTCTGAGTCGCTCCTCATAACTGTAATTCTGGAATCCCACTATCATCTTTGTCGCTCTTTTTTGTATTCTTTCCAGCATGTTTATATCCCCTCTATGATAAAGACTCCACACCTGTACATAGTACTCCAATCTAGGTCTAACTAAAGCTTTATACAGTTTGACGATCACTTCCTTGCTCCTATGTTTAATATTTCTTTGTATCATACCTAACATTGCATTTGCCTTTTTCACTGCTACCTTAACTTTCTCACTCACCTTTCCTGTATGATCTATTATAACCCCTAGGTCCCTTTCCTTATCTATCTTTCTAATATTGTTTTCTCTCATTCTGTAATTATGTTCCATATTGGATCTACCCATTTGGATGACTGTACATTTATCTACATTAAACTCCATTTGGCAGCTTACAGACTATTCTTGAATTTTATATAAATCCGACATCAATATATCCACTTCCGCTTTAGATGAGACACTACTGCATAGTTTTGTGTCATCAGCAAATTTTGCAATCATGGATCCCATATCAATGTCCAAATCATTTATATATATCAAGAACAAAATTAGTCCCAAAACCGAGCCCTGTGGCACACCACTTTTCACTTCACACCACTCAGAGTACTTCTTATTTATGCCCACCCTCTGCCTTCTTCCCGTTAACCAATTTTCAATCCATTTGGCAACTTCCCCATCTATTCCATGTGATTTTAACTTTCGAAATAATCTTTGATGAGGTACTCTATCAAAGGCCTTTACAAAGTCTAGATAAATAATGTCTACTGCCTCCTCTTTATCTATCATTTTAGTAACCCCCTCCATGAATTATAATTGATTTGTTAAGCATGATCTGCCTCTAGTAAACCCATGCTGACTATTACTAATTAGAGTAAATTTGTCTAAATGCATTACAATGTTTTCTTTGATTATTGACTCTAACCATTTACAGACTATGCTCGTTAAATTCACCAGTCTATAATTTCCTGGATCTGATTGTTTGCCTTTTTTGAATAAGTGGATCACTCCTGTATCTTTCCAATCCCGGGGAACAATCCCTTTTGTAAGTGATTGAGAACTTATTATAGCCAATGGTTTTGCTAGTTGGTCTCTAATTTCATACAGCAATTTTGGATGAATACCATCTTGACCTGGAAAATGTATTCACTTTCAACCCCTCCAAGTTTTTAGAAACCATTTCCTCTGTAATATAGATTGATCTTAATCCCGCTGTATCCATATCTCTGAAAAATATCTATAGGCTCTGGGATCTTGGAGCAGTCCTCTTTTGTGTAGACTGTGCCAAAGTACTGATTGAGCAGATCAGCTGCTTCCCTAATCGCAATTATTATTGTCCATGTACTGTCTATGAGAGGGCCTACTTTGTCTTTCGTTCTTTGTTTATTTCTAACATAATAGAAGAAGCGTTTACTGTCAGTCTTGATCTTCTGAGCAAGTTTTTTTTCGAAGAATATTTTTGCTGTTTTATTCGCTTTCTGAGATATGTTCTGCTTGTCCAAATATTTTAAATATGTTTCTTTTGATTTACCTGCCTCTATATATTTTGTGCATGTTTTATTTTTCGCTTTTCTACATTTCACTACAAATCGAGTTATCCACTTTTTACGCTTGGGGTTTACCTCCCTACATGGAACACATTCCTCTTTTAGCGTTTCTGGAACTGTTTTAAAACTCTCCCACTCCTGTTCAATATCTGTTCCAACGACAATATCTTTCCAGATTATGTGGTTCGCTGCCTCTTTCATCCTCTTAACATCTGCCTTAGAGTAGTCGTATGTTCGCGTGTTTATTTTTACTTCTTTCCCTGCAATAAGATCCCAACGGATGATTTGATGGTCACTTGAGCCAAACAGTTCCCCAACTTTAACGTTTTCAATCATATTTTCCTCCGTAGTAAATACTAGGTCGAGTATTTTTTTGCCTCTGGTGGCTACTTCTACATGTTGAATTAACAAATTGTCAGTTATGCATTTAACAAAAGGTTTTGACTCTACAAGTGCTTCTACCATATCCCATTTTATTTCTGGAAAGTTGAAATCTCCCATTAATAATAATTTCCCTTCACTTGCCTTTGCTATGCTACTAATCAGCTCCTCATCTTCCTCTTTTTGACTTGATGGACATCTATATAGCACACTCCAATCACTGTTTTTTCACCCCCACTTTCTATTTCCTCCCATACAAATTCATTTTTGTTACCACATGATAAATAATCTTTGATCGTTATATTAACATAATTTATACAGTATAATACAACGCCACCTCCCTTAGTCTTGTCTCCAACTATCCTATCTTTCCTTAACATTGTATATCCCTCTTTTTCAAGTTCACTATCTGCAATCTCCTCATATGTCCATGATTCTGTTAATCCTATTATATCTGGTTTTTCTTCTTCTATATACAGTTTCAATTCTTCTCTTTTATTTACTATGCTTCTGACATTTGCATAAAAACATTTTAGTTTGTAATGTTGTTGGTTTTCCTCTTTTTGCTTCTGATTTATCATGTTAGTGTTTGCTTTTCCACTATTTATTTCACACTTCCCTGACACCAACTCTCCCCTTTGACTACATCCTCTATAGCACCCTTTTGTAGGCCTATCTTTAGTCTCATACTTCAT
The DNA here is from genome assembly GCA_036924085.1 of Ariolimax columbianus. NCBI lineage: Eukaryota > Metazoa > Mollusca > Gastropoda > Stylommatophora > Arionidae > Ariolimax > Ariolimax columbianus. The sequence goes on from JAVGWX010000008.1 coordinate 5,460,042, forward strand.
ATGCCTTACTAGTTTACATTTCTAACACAATGATTAAACATATACTTTGCCACAACATGCTGTCCTATCTCATTTAGATGTAAACCTCCTCTATCTAACATTTTACTTGTATCTACTTTAACATCAATAAATTCCATTCCCATGCCCGCATACATCACCTGTAATCTAAGGTTAATATGTTAGTTTGTTATACTAATTGGATTTGTATGGCTTGCTTGATATACCGATGGGTCCTATGTGGCTATCTTGATATATCGAGTTAATCTGCATGGCTATCTTGATATACCGAGGTAATCTGCATGGCTGTCTTGAGAAACTGACGTGAACGGTATGACTAATCTTTTATTTTAGCATTTGGTTATAGACAAGCGCGTGAAGCGTGTGGTGTCTGTGTGTGTTTCTGCGCTTGTGTGTGTGTTTGTGTGTTTATGTTTGTGTGTGCGAGTGTGTGTGTTTTGGAGTGTGTTTGTGTTTATGTGTGATGTCTTTGCGAGAATGTATGTTCGAGTATGCGTGTTGCGTGTGTGGGTGTGTGTGTGTGTGTGTGTGTGTGTGTGATTGTGTGCGTGTATGTGTGTTTGGGAGCTTGTGTTTCTGTGTTTTATGAGTGTCTGTTTGTGTGGTTGTGTTTGTGTGTGTTTTTTCTGTTCGTGTGATTCTGTGAGTGAATCTGTAGATATGTGCTTATCTATGGTTGTATGTGTATGTGTGTGTGTCTGTGTGCTCTGCATATCTGAAATATGTGACGTTAATCCACACATGGGTGTTTATAAATAGCATGCAATATAGTGTCAGTGTATGTGTGTAACTGTTACATGTCTCCGCTTGTCGGCTGTCAGTACTGATTACACCTGTTTGATAATGGGGCAGTACCCTCGCGGCTTCTCAGGTTGGTCTTGGGAGTTGGAGTTCAATTGCTGATTTCTGCCGCTTCATGTTAAGGTAATGTCTAGCATCTGCCATGCCCATTGTGTGTCTTTCTCTATCCATCTCTATCTCCTTCTCTCTCTCTCTCTCTCTCTCTCTCTCTCTTTTTCTCTTTCTCTCTCGCTCTCTCCGTATATTATTGTGTGTCTTTTGTGTAGTACGGTTCCTTAGAAAGTTGAGTTATGTTTATGTAACATTCAATTAAGTGTCATCACAAATTTCATTGGGGAGAACCTCGAAGCGAGCACAATCAGCAGATATTACATTACTATCATAGCGGAGAACACAATCGGCAGCAGCTTTTACACTACCATCAAAGTGGGGAACACAATCAGCAACAGCTATTACACTACCATCAAAGTGGGGAACACAATCAGCAAACAATATTACACTACCATCAAAGTGGGAACACAATCAGCAACAGATATTACACTATCATCAAAGTGGGGAACACAATCAGCAAAATATATTACACTACCATCAAAGTGGGGAACACAATCAGCAACAGATATTACACTATCATCAAAGTGGGGAACACAATCAGCAAAATATATTACACTACCATCACAGTGAGAAACTTCATAAACTACAGCATATATACTGGTTTTAGAGCTTGTTTACTTTGAAAAAAAGTCCCGGTTCAATTTACAGTTCTGACATGCTCTAGTACATCCAGTTGTAAATATGTACCCGACTTACAGCTAGGAACGGCAATATAGAAAAGACGAGAACTTTTAATTTGACTTGAGTAGAACCTGATACCTCGAATGTACAATATGTTAGAACATTCTGTAGAGTCGATAACAGTTTGGTCTAGAATCAGCCAGTGGAAAAGCTCACAACGTGCCAGTTGTCTGTCGGGTTCTTTGTGTATGGCAAGGTCTAGAATAGCACCACTGACCCACATACATCATATAGAGCAAGACGAATAACTGTGTGACATGGCATAACACCGGCCATGGTTAGATTGTCTGTAAAGCGCAACATAGATGGCGCCTAGCAGGCTGCGGGACTACTTTGCTCTAGTGTTTGAATCTATGAAGATGGACTTACACATCGGCTAACTACCCTCTGCAGCACTTGTCCCACAGCACTGGAGTAAACAAATGCTCGAGCCTAGTCTGTTATGCAGAAACTCCTTCTTCAAGCTACATCCAGCTCATACCAGAGCCAGAACATACATAGGGAGAACCGCCCCTGTAGGCGTACGTGTCGGGTATACAGATTATGCTTTGACGCAGTTTTCTTAGAGATGCATTTCTGTAGTGGTTGCCTTACTCTCTTCCTTGACTGGATGATAGACATAAAGGAACATGTACTTGGTGTTGCCTGATTTATTTCAATTCTCGTACTCTTGACTGTAGATGGCCACTAATGTTGTAATAACTGCTACGATATGTAAATAATTTAGTTAACGTCTTTATACTGGTTAAAATAACCCGACTGAGTCTGTATACAACCATTTTTTCTGGAGGGTGGTTAAAAGATGTGTGAGTCCATCATAATAGACCCAAACAATAGAGCAAAGTAGATCCGCAGCCTGTTAGGAATCACCTATGCTGGTCTTAACAAACCACCTAACCATGATCGGTGTAATGCAAAATTACACAGTTAGTTGCCTCTCCCGAAATGCTCTATGTGGGGCAGTGGTGCTATTCTAGTTTGTATGATACACAAAGACCCGGCGGAGCACTCGGGACTAATATGTTTAACACCAAGTACTACAGTGGTGCAACATGAATTCATGAAGTTATATGAACTATGAACTATCACCTTGAAGCTTGGAAATCATTTAGTGCTACCATTAGCATGTAAGAGATCGAGTGTCGTTATGACGGGATGTGAAGGGAGCAACGTTCTGTAAAGGTCATGCTACATTAATGGCATGTGTCATGATCATTAAGGTACATGTTACCTGTGTGTGTGTGTGTGTGTGTGTGTGTGTGTATGTGTGTCTGTGTGTGAGGCGGTATGTCAGTGAGCAAATAGGTATACGGGGTGTGTTTACGTGAAACCCAACCAAACTGCAAAAATGAAAATATGTACGATGCGCATGATGATCTCACTTCTGGTGTAAACAACACATACAAAGCGTCACGTTCGCAAAATGCCATAATCCCCCGACTCAGAGTTTCTTCAGTAGACCTTTGAAAGTAGGAGTTAACGCAACAATATGCGCCTGACCTGGTCTCGGAAGATCGTTCGTTAACTCACATCCTTTTTTAAACACCGTTGTCCAGTTCTTCACTGTTGTCTTCGACACACTTTTGTCACCATACACTGCCTGGTCGACATCCTTCAGCTGTTAGAAACCGAATAACCGCTCATTGATCAACTCTGGATGGATGCAGTATCACACTCGCCATGTTATTGACGGTCTGCTAACGAAACTCTGAGTCGGAGGATAATGACATTTTGCAAACTTGACGGTTGGTACGTGCTGTTTACACCAGAAGTGACGTCATAATGCGCATCGAACGCATGTCCACTTGTTGCAGTTTGATCCGGTTTCATTTGAACACGCCTCATATGTTTGTTTGTCTGTATATGTCTATTAGTTTAAATATGGTTGTATGTGGTTTGGTATGTAAGTAATACATTTAGTAGTGTATTATTGTGATTGTTTTTATCCGTGTTTAATAGATAGTCTTCTTATTATTCTTCTTCTTCTTCTTCTTCTTCTTCTTCTTCTTCGTCTTCTTCTTCTACTTCTTATTCTGCGTTCATTCACAATCTCCGACTACCAAGCCTTGAACTGGGATTTGCAAGTAGCAGGATGTAGTCCTGAGAACGGAATGGATTGTGTCGCTAGTTTATGGCTTGACTACCATATTTGCACATGATACGTGAGGTCAATCTCTGACTTTTGTCTGTTTCTAAAATGATTTCCCTTGAGAACAGAGGGCGCTTGAAAATTGTTGGATTTGAAACACCATCGTTTGGTGTTCTTGCAGGGCTTATAACTATCACCAAATCGTACCCATTCGTTTTGTATTTAAGGTTGCATTCATCTTGGCGTTCGCTATCGGTGCTCTTTCTGCTGTAGAACAACATAATAGAGCTAGATTATGGCATACTGTTTCTTGGTTTATAGCTTTGTTTTAAGAGAAACATAGGACAGTAGCACATGTTGAGGTTGGTGATAATACTGAATAGATTTTTAAATAACTATATCATCTGAGAGCCACAGCACGACCTGTAGGCTGCAGGAAAGTCATGGCATGTATTTTGTCAAGGTCAGGGTTCACGATAATTGGGAACGCAGGAATTTGTGAAGAGATACTGTTCTCTAACTAAGCTAAGATGGTGGTAAGAAGTATCATGTAACTAACACAAGTATAGACCGTATCAAGTGTCACTAACATAAGAACAGACCGTATCAAGTGTCACTAACACAAGTATAGACCGTATCAAGTGTCACTAACATAAGAACAGACCGTATCAAGTGTCACTAACACAAGTATAGACCGTATCAAGTGTCACTAACATAAGAACAGACCGTATCAAGTGTCACTAACATAAGAACAGACCGTATCAAGTGTCACTAACATTCAAACAGACGTATCAAGTCTCTAACATAAGAACAGACCATATCAAGTCACAAACATAAGAACGGACCGTATCAAGTGTCACTAACATTCAAACAGACGTATCAAGTCTCTAACATAAGAACATACCTTATCAAGTCACTAACATAAGAACAGATCGTATCAAGTGTCACTAACATAAGAACAGATCGTATCAAGTGTATCTAACATTCAAACAGACGTATCAAGTCTCTAACATAAGAACAGACCCTATCAAGTCACTAACATAAGAACGGACCGTAGCGTGTCACTAACATGAGAACAGACCGTATCAAGTCACTAAGATGAGAACAGACCGTAGCGTGTTAAATCAATGGCATGTCTTCTTTAATAAAAGTGTACTTAGACAAATGTAACCGATTTTGTGACTTACAATTATATTGCATCTTGCAACTGACTATTTCTCAGTCCATGATAAATGTGCCATGCTCTTTGTATTTCCGTAACATTTGATCGTTTTTATACGACAGTAAAGAATTTCACGTTGTTTCATTTCAGGTTGTTTCATTTCATGTTGTTTCATTTCATGTTGTTTCATTTCAGGTTGCCAGCTATTGCTTTGCTGATTACAAGTGGAATATCAAGTGTGAAGTGACTTTTGATCTGTTGCCATTTCAAGTTGTAGGATGTCTTTCAGCGATGATGTATTTTCTTCTGCTGATCAGGAAAGGATGGGGACCACTCAGGTCGCTATGATTGAGTCAAGTGATGTACCAATGTCTATAAACGCCATCGTGTCCTCCGAAAAGTTGCTTGGGGATCTTTTAGAGAAAAACCAGCAAAAGAGCGTCCTTCGGTCTCATGACCAGATCCAAGCATCGCCTGCTAAATGTGGGGGGAATTACTACGGAAGCTCCCCTGAGAAATCCCAGCATCACGTGACGTTTGCTAAGGATATCCGTGACGGCACCCTGTTCGGCTCTGAGCAGTTTCAGATTGCATCTTCGAGTAAAGGAATAGCAGATCTCACTGGAGCAGCAGAAAGACGCGATCCCCATAAAGCCACAAGCCCTGCTGAAGTGACAGCAGCCATGGAAGAAGTCCACAGCCCAGATAGTTTCTATACACCGCCTTCAACTCCTAGTAAAATAGTTTCTGACAAACTAAACTCGGACCGGCGTTCAAACGAAGAGCTGTCCCCATATGATGTTATCAATGAATCCCGTAGCTCCAGATCTAGTATCACAGACTCAGATTCAAGATTACATCTGCCCTTCCAAGATACAAGAGAACATCCACCGACAGCTGATCACGAACCCAGGAAAAGTTCTGCGTTTAGTTTCCTGAATATGAAAGATAACTCCCCATCTACTTCCTATGGTTCTCAGAGGCACCTATCTGACCCATGCACTGGACTCTATCAGCGCAGACAGATGAGAAGCAGATGCTTGAGACTGCAGTCACTGGAAGAGATAGCAGCAGCAAGAATCCTCTCGGACTTAGCCCTTTCCGATGCAGCTAACGAAGGCCTTCATGGAATGTACCTGGATGACACATTTGCTCAGGTACGGATGTTTGTTTGTCTGCTCCAGAAACTGAGAAGGCTTTTTTAGCATGACCACGTGCTTGAATGACCTACTAAACATTCTTGCTGAACTCCATTTGCGAGTTAGTTTCCACTTTCACCATCTAAAAAGGCTAGTTTATTTACTTTCTAGTGCGTTGCCTTGCATTGTGTGAATCATCCTTACACGTATAATCAACACGCCATGACTGTTATGTCTCTATCTCTACTAATATGTGTATAGTCATAACACTTATAATCAACAAGCTATTATCATGGACATACACATTCTGAAAACGATAGCAGCATTTAGCAGCATAGATTTCAAGTTGGCAGAAATTAGTTGTATGTACAGCGCAGGGTGAGTCGCTCATGTCTCAACACGATCCAGACAGCGATTGATGCGCTTAAATTTATTTGGACAGTCATTATCAAGGTCTCTGTCATACATATTAGTCAGAGTATCACGTATTTAATAAGCTCATCAAAATCAATTACTGGCAAGTGATCGAAGAACAAAATACTGGAGATATATTAATACGTTGTGTCAGGTCAGAGTTCAGCTAACCAGAACAGAGAGGAATGGTTTAATTGTTCACTTTTGTTTATAAGTATTTCTTCTACTAATCGATTATGTCTAGTAAGACTTCGTTTCCGTTTCTTCACATCATATAATCCGAATATAGACACGTACTCTCCAGAACATTTTGACTAAATATGTCTTTAATTTCCTGAAAATAATATCGATTTTCATAAAATATGTATTTAAAAAGTCAATAGTGACATATATTTATGTAGTTTTTATTTCCTTTAACAATTTAACTTTTATTGTAAACTGAATACTTAGTTAATATCCAAGTTTGCATTTGATTCTTTACTTTGATGTTAACTACTGTACTATATCACCTCTGCTTCAGTCATGTTAGAGTGATCATAAAGTTAAGTGTAAAAATGTATTCTTTATCCTTCCCTTTATCCTATGAACAAAAGCTGACTTACTTGTATTGACTATCTCACAATGATTTCAATAAATGATTATCAATATTGTAAAATTAACGTATTTTACATTCTGCTTGTACTTCCTGTATTTCTACTTGTTCAGTCCTTACCTTTTTACCATGTAGATTCTTCGTCTCTTTAGACCTAGTCCACGTTTGCACAGCCTCTCACTTGTTTTGTTGTCACTACATCGTCCAACCTTTAGCTGGTATCAATCTAGATTAGTATTGTTCTTGTTTGGTGTACATATAGGGCTCTTTTCCACGACTTAAATTGTGTGTATGCATTCATTGACAGTCAACATTAATGAGCTGGGGATAAAATTCACCTCTAGGTCTTGGCCCTGGGCAACTCCCCAGTGCTCCCTGCATTTAATCGATACCGCCAGCTCCATTTTAAAAGCCGACTCTTCTGTCTTCTGGCCCATAACCTTGGTCCAGTTTTACGGTTTTTACGGATATGGGACGTAATAATGTAAAAAATAGCTTGTTTATAATTGTATTGATTACACCCCTTCTATTTTTGTATTTTCTTTGCGCCCCAAAATACGACGCATAAGTCAGAAACAAATCATGTCCAGTTGGAATGGTGTAACGCCACTGTTTTCAAATCTTTTTTAGTGCTGAGGTTCGTAGTTCAGCCCTCTAGGGTGATTGTTTTTGTGTAGTTTTTCTTTTGAGTCTCCCTCTTTTCCGAACGCCTGTTGGTGTCCATTCGATTTTCAAAGATATTTAGTTTTTTTTCCAGCTTTCACATCCAAATGTTAGGACGAAAATTACGATTGAGTTGAAGAGTCTGAGCTTAGTATGTTTGCTCAATCTGGCAAAGATAACGCCGTAACTGGCTGCGAGTCTACATTTCTCTACTGTTTTGGATCATTTATTGCCTGGAATTCACACTAGTCGACGACTTACACTTCTGTTCACGGATACGTGGAGTTGTTTTCCGTCTGGATTTGTTATTTCGTTCTTTTTTTGTGATTTCTTCCATCCGTTTATCCTGGTCTGGACGCCGGCTGAATGGCGCTACGCTTAAACTAGTTATACCTGTGTCGTATCTCACGGGTTAGTTCTGCCGGTTTACCTTCAAGAATATGGCGTGTGGGAATTTTAGATGCTACTATGATGAACTGAATAAAGCTGGGGAGAGATGCCAGACTCACTCACACGCTGAGTGTTGTCCATACGACCTCTTGTGGTTATCGAAAAGGCACGACAAACTGCGTTAGATGCCTTCCCACCTTTCTACCCTGCGGGTTACATGTTTACGGAAAGGCTTCGGTGGTAACCCTAAGGCAAAATCTGCATCATATGCTATCTCCAGTCGTCTCGATGAATGTCTTGCCACTGGCAAAAGGTAGCTTAGGCTCTGTGAGTGAGGTTGACAAAAGGCGCAGTTTCTTCCTCATTTTAATCCAAATCTCCGCGCAAGTCACCCATTTCAGCGGACCCAGCAAGATATACGACTGTCCACACGGCTGAACAAAGAGAGTGGTCTTCATCACTTGTGATGGACAAAACTATCAAGTGTCGTTGATTTCCATATGTTGGTGAGCTGATTAAAGGCGCACGAGGCCAAAGCAATTATATCGGAAATTTATTGCGTGGCATCTCCAGCTTGTGTCATGTTGGTTCCCAGGTAAGTGTAGTGTTGGACATTTTGTTGAGATTTCATTTAAAGCTTGATATAAATCGTTGTGTTTGTGGAAGCCATGCTTTTCGTCTTTGAGCTGTTTAATTATCCCATATGTTCTGATCATTGGCAAAGTCTATCTATATTTTGTCGTGTGGTTTCATTAAGTGGTACTTAGTCGCCCTAGGTCGTCTGCAAAATCAATATCTTCTAAGGTCGTGTTATCTGTCCATTATATGCCTAATTGCGGATCATTGGCAAATTGTTTCATATATACTTAGGCTAAAGGGTAGAGGTGATAAAATACATCCCTGTGTTACTCCTGGTTTCTATTGTAAACCATTCAGTGTTGCCTTCTGTTGTTCGAACACATCATCATGGATTGTCATGTAAGGCATTGAGAACATTTATGTATTTTGAGGGTAAGCCATAATTCTTCAGACTGTTCCAGAATGCTGGAAGGTGTAGACAAAAGACTTCTGGAAGTCAATGCATTTTACGATTAGTGGGGATTGAATTTCTACTAATTCTTCTATGATAGTTCTGAGTAAGAAAATGTAATTAGCGCAAGAAAGTTCTTCTCTTATGATGACAATCTACCTGTTTCCTGAGTCTTTCTAATAACATGTGGCAGAGTACATGGCACCTTTCTTTGGTATTTTTACAATCGTTTCCTCTTTCCACTGTTGGGGTGGTTTTTCCCTCTTTCCACTGTTGGGGAGGTTTTTCCTCTTTCCACTGTTGGGGTAGTTTTTCCTAGTTCCACTGTTAGAGTGGTTTTTCCTCTTTCCACTGTTGGGGTGGTTTTTCCTCTTTCCACAAATCATTTATAATGGATATGAGAGGAGTGACGGTAGTATCATCTGCGACTTTTAACATTTCACCAGTTATCTCATCATTTCCTGCTGCCTTGAAATTCTTTAGTTTGTGTATGGCTATTATGATTTCTGACAGTGTTAATTATGTACAGGAAACTGGTAAATGGGGCATGTCTGTTTCGTTTTCAAAATTAGGGGTTGTTGTGAGATGTGGTCTATTCTATATTGTTGTGGGATGTGGTCTAGTCAATATTGTTGTGGGATGTGGTCTATTCAATATTGTTGTGTGATGTGGTCTATTCAATATTGTTGTGGGATGTGGTCTAGTCAATATTGTTGTGGGATGTGGTCTGGTCAATATCTCTGTAAAATGTTCTGCCCAACGTTTGATCTTTTCTTCTTCTATAGTAAGATGGTTGCCCTGTTTATCTCTGATTTGTGTATTTATAGTAGGTGGTTTATTGCATAACTGTCTTGTGATCTGGTCAAGGTACCTGCTGTTGCCCACTTGTTCTGCACTTTCAGCAGGTTGTGGCCAGTTCATTGAAGAACTATTGTCGTTGCGAGCGTTATATTTAACCATTTTATTAAGTGAGTCATACGCTTTCTTGCAATTCTCATACGCAATAGGTGTTTTTGTTGCGAGGCATTTTTTTTTAAAATTTTTTAATTTTTTTTAATTTTGCGTTCGTCTTATTTCTCTATTCCCCCAAGGCAGGTGTGCGTTGCACTGTGGTTTTTATTTTGCGCCTGTCGGCCCAGTGCATCCGACTTCAGCATGCCTTTTATGTAAGGGTCTGCTTCCTCCCGCATTATATAAGGGTTTGGTTCCCCGGGGTAACGGCCGGTGCTGTGATGGGCATCGAACCCAGAACCTTCTGTTTGTGAGCCGTGCCACTTAACCACTAGGCCACGCCGTCCCCTGCGAGGAGGTTTGATTTTGATGTTTTTCTTACAAGCCTATTTATTGGTTATTTTCTTGAAACAATATACAGTTTCTAAAGATAACACATACTTCTACATTACATCTCTGTGGCCGCTTGTATTTCTTCACATCAATAGTTAAAACACAAGATTCTACATTGTTGCATCTTTGTGACCGTTTGTATTGGAGGTAATGGTATTTACGTATAGCCAGTTTATTCTGTAAACATCTCCTGAATAGTTCCTGCCTTTTTCATGTTCGCTATGTATGGTATTTTGAGCACCCTTCTGTAGAATTTCAGCTCGAAGAATCCAATTTTCTTCCGTAGTGGTTGAGTCTTTGAGCACGTCTGGCATCCGAGGCACCGGGAAGATGCAACTCCGTAGGTTCTTTATATATTTGTCATTTTGTTAGTGTTGTGACATCAGTTTTGTTCATTTTAGTTAACCAATGTAGTGTTTATGCCTAATAAACGCACTAAATGAAGACAAGAGAATCAGTGTCATAACTCTCTTAAGCCCGCTATGAAAAATAGAACGGATACATATCCATCTTACCCACTTTAGACGGGATCATATAGTTATTTCTTTAGTCAGTAATCCAATACTGTATTTTTGTACAAAAGTTTTTATTTGCAAATATCAAGGGACGTAATGCTGCATGTTTTAAACTTCCCTGTAATTCCATCGCCTATATACCGTGTCTAAGAGTAAACATAGTTTGGGTCTACTTTATACCGGATTGTTCTTCATTCTGCACAAACGTGTGTGTCGTTTTATCTGTAGCACTAAGGTTACATCATCACAGATAGGGTTACACTAAGTTTACACCATCCCAGATAAGGGATAGATGAGTTACCTATTGAGCTACTCAAAGCAAAGGGATACCTAGCTTACTTTTTCAACATGTTATTGACATTTACAACAATGGAATATGGCCAAAAGATCACACAATTTCAATATGAATTCCTTTAACAATGAAATCAAATGCAAAATTCGGTCAATTTCGAACGATACGTTTGATAACATATGTATCAAAATTATATTGAAGATAATTAAGTTGATAGTTAGTGGAAAGATAGAGGAAGTACTGCAAGACAACCCGTTTTGATTTCTCAAGGCCAGAGGTACACGGGATACCTTCGGAGCATTGCAGCTTCTCTAAGAAAGAATGGTCGATCAAGGACGACCACTTTTTATGTGATTTATTGACTACGAGAACGCTTTTGATCAAGCCTCCTGGAGCAAACTTGTTCAGATCCTGTAACAAATAGACATAGAAAGAAAACTCATTAAGTTAATCCAGAACCTGTATGAGAATCAAGAAGCGATTCTTTAAATCAAAGAAGGTCTCACGAAACCAGTTTTTATAAGACAAGGCTGCTTGCTTTCACCGAGTCTCTATAACGCATATTCTGATAGGATGGTGCACACGGTTATGCAAAGTTAATGGTAAGAAAGTTAATGCCATCAAATTTTCCGATGGTCAAGCGGTAGTGGGAGGATCAGAAGCAACGTTGAAAATGCTGCTAGAAAAAATTAATGGCACAGCAAAAGCGTTTTACATAAAATAAATATACCGAAGAAAAAGACTTTGGTAATATCCAAACAACGCAGGCAAATAAATGTGATAATCAATGTAGTAAAAATCGAACAAGTTCAAAAGTTTACATAACAGATGCCCGAAATGAGGCAGAAATCAGGACAAGGATTGTAATGGCAGAAAAGGGCTTAAGAGAAAAACAGAAATTGTTAACCTCAAAGAATATCAGGATAGAGCTAAGGAAAAGAACAATCGTCACTCATACTTGGACAATTGCACTGTATGGAGGTGAAACATGGACTTTGGCAAAGAAGGATGGCAAAATCTTGGACGTGTTTGAAATGTGGTGCTACTGTAGAATGCAAAGAGGGAGTTGGACAGAAAGAGGATCTAATGACAATGTACTCACTGAAGTGGGCACAAAGACACAACTTGCATATTATACAAAAGCGTCGGTTAAGTTAGTTGGGTCACAATATGAGATATGACAGTCTTCTACAGAAAACACTAGAGAGCAAGATTCAAGGGAAGATATGACCGGTCGTCCAAGATTCAATTTTACATCACAGGCATGCAAGGACATTAAAGTACGAACCTACGCTGAAATGAACAGAGCTACACATGATACGGGCAAATGGAAAGACACACTCAGACAATGTTACAGCCAGTTTTCAGGACTGATCAACCAGAGGATAGAGTCAAATGGAAAGACACACTCAGACAATCTTACAACCAGTTTTCAGGACTGATCAGCCAGAGGATAGAGTCAAATGGAAAGACATGTTCAGACAACCTTACAACAATTTTCGGACTGACCAACCAGAGCAGGGTCGAATGGAGAGACTTGCTCAGACAACCGTACAACCACTCTCAGACAACCTTGCAACAAATCTCCGGATTGATCAACCAGAGGATAGAGTCAAATGGACAACATGTCTCAGACAACCTTACAACCAGTCTCAGACAAACCTTACAACCAGTTTCAGACAACCGTACAACCAGTTTCATACAACCTTACAACCATTCTCAGACAACTTTACAACCAATCTCAGACAACCTTACAACCAGTCTCAGACAACCGTACAACCAGTCTCAGACAACCTTACAACCAGTCTCAGACAACCGTACAACCAGTCTCAGACAACCTTACAACCAGTCTTAGAAAACCTTTCAACCAGTCTCAGACAACCTGACAACCAGTCTCAAACAACCGTACAACCAGTCTCATATATCCTTACAACCAGTCTCAGACAACCATTACAACCGGTCTCAGACAATCTTACAACCAGTCTCAGACAACCTTACAACAAGTACCATACAACCTTACAACCAGTATCATACAACCTTACAACCAGTCTCAGACAACCGTACAACCAGTCTCAGACAACCGTGCAACCAGTCTCAGACAGCCGTACAACCAGTCTCAGACAACCGTGCAACCAGTCTCAGACAGCCGTACAACCAGTCTCAGACAACCGTGCAACCAGTCTCAGACAACCGTACAACCAGTCTCAGACAACCGTGCAACCAGTCTCAGACAGCCGTACAACCAGTCTCAGACAACCGTACAACCAGTCTCAGACAACCGTGCAACCAGTCTCAGACAGCCGTACAACCAGTCTCAGACAACCGTACAACCAGTCTCAGACAACTGTACAACCCGTCTCAGACAACCGTATAACTATTCTCAGAGAGCCTTACAACCAGTCTCAGACAACCGTACAACCAGTCTCAGACAACATTACAACCAGTCTCAGACAACCTTACACCCAGTCTCAGACAACCTTACAACCAGTCTCAGACAACCTTACACCCAGTCTCAGACAACCTTACAACCAGTCTCCGTACTGATCAACCAAATGATGTTGAGAAAAGTATTATAATTTAAGTGTTAACAACCATGCAATGTTTGAGTTACTTGAAAGAAAAGTATGGACATTGTTCACTATATATCAGAAAAAGATGTGCTTGCCAGCTTTTTGTTTTTTTTAGGAATCCGCAAAAGAATTAGGAGAATAGTTAGATTAAAGCGTGTTAATAAATGTAAAGTTTACAGTTAAATTGTACAACGACGCTATATCCATTGCATTGAATTGTCTGACATATATGAGGATGCACAATCAACATCTAGTGGCTGGTGTAAACGTCTTGTCTCATATCTCTTCAAACTGCTTGCGAAACCTTGTGAGAATTTCACTCATTTTCTAAGAAAACAGTAAATGTGAGGTAAAGGTGTCAGTGTAAAGCACATGTTTCATTTCATCGATAAAAACAAGCCTTACCAACACAAGCTGGAGTAGATCTAAATTGTGTACACTGTCGACTCTTTTATTCGTATAATCAACACTTGTTTGTTTTCTGGGGTGGATGGGGATGGGGGGGGGGGGGGGGGGGGGGATGCCTACAACTTTCGCGATACGTCAATTCTGTTATTCGAAAATTGATATACATTTTTAGAGGTTAATTTATCTGGTAATACTGTGTTCTGGTATCTTGGAAGGCAAATTGTGTGTATGTGTTATTATGTTGTAAAATTGTAATCCCTACAAGATGAAGTCAAACAGCAAACACTCAACTTTCTCCGATGTTTCCTATGTTTACCGGTCCGCGAAAAATGCTTCCTGTTTCAATCAGTCCGAAGGAGTAACAATTGTTGAGAAACACTCGTTTAGTTGGACCTTGATGTCTTCATACCACAAGGCACTGACACCAGGAGCCTGTATTCCCACTTCATCATGTACTGAAAATGAAATAAAAGCGTGGCTTACCAAGAAAAATATTCATGTCAGTGAAACGTGTTTAAAACATGAACTAATGACTATAGTAAATAATACAAACAAAAGAAAATATATAATTTTGACAAAATAATTCTAAAACGCGGCCATATGTATTTAAGACTTCCACCTTACCGCTTTAATTGAAATTATATGACGCTTGCGTGAGCTAAAGTTAAAGATCAGGCGTCCGCTCTAAATACAACTTTTATAAAATGCGATGTTAAGGAACTGACACATGATGTCCTATCAAACATAAACAAAGACTCCTGGATTAAATGTAATGATAATGGATTGAAAGAGCAAGCACAATATTGGCGGAAGGAAGGTTTAAGATTCATTCAGCCTGTCCCACTCTTCAATTTGTCTTACTCTTCCGATTATCATTAGACTAATTACATTTGTCTCATAGATACGTATGATATACGAGAGCTCAATTAGTGATGACTTGATTACAATTGGATGTATTCAATTCACCGTTTTTTCATGTTACATTTACAGGCTCTACAACTAGGTTAATAAAGATAGACCTATGGATCTTTACAAACTGGATTCTTTTACAGTCCAATGTGTTATGTACATACATGTTATCTATCAATTAAAGTAGAATAGCATAGACATAATCATGTTGCTGATTCTACCTGACGCCATTATTAATCAAGTATCTTCTTCTTCTTCTTCTTCGTACTTCCTCGTACGATGTCAGACGTCAACTTGAATTAGTTCGAAGAAAACAGCTGTCATCCTGAGGTTGTCGACACTGCCATAGAGCTTGTCTAGTGTTGCCACTGGTGATGGCCACATGTGCTTTCTCTGGTCCTCGTATATCGGGCAGTTTTGCAGCAGATGTTCAGCGGTCATTTTCGCTGTTCCACACGAGCATTCGTCAGTGCCACCTATCTTCAAATTATTGAATATAATCAATTATAATACCATCCTAACGTATTTTTGATTATTAGGACCGCATGCACAACATGAGCTTGATACGTCAATTAACTATTGAGTAATTTCAAAAAGAACGTGAGTGCTAATTTATAAACGTACTATAGCTACATTGGCGTCAAAAATAGATAAAAGACATATTTCCATGCCCCATTATAGTTGCTGCATGTCTCCAATAATCGCCTACACTTATGAGCACTTTGACATTTTACCAGTTATTAGACTCACCTCGCCAGATCGACCGCCCGTAGATGAAGTCCTGCTGTGTATAGACTTCCTGCGACGTTTCTGATAAACTATCCTCATCTTATAAAGCGAGCTATCGACGCTTTAATTCATTCTCAACAATATATCTTTGCTAATTGGGATGTCAGCACTTCTAAGAAGGACACATTAAAAAACATATCAAAATCGATTAGATGTCCAACATAACATAAGCGTTGCTTTGTCAAATAACAGACCACAGTGTAATGCTCTTATTCCAGATCAACAACAATACACTCCACACTGACTTTCTTATATTTTAAATGTATTGTTTTGTTATTGCACGCTAAGAAAGATGAACATATATTACCATAGTATATCTTTATGTTAATTGCTGCAACTGTATTGTGGTATAACTGATAGTCGAACTGAGATGCAGGTCCGGTCAGACACAAGTTACAGACAAAAATGATAGGCATAATATACTGACCAACACCACAATCATGCTGTTTTCAAGGCAGCTGTCTGAAGAGAAGTGGATCAAATAGATTCCCGTAGTAGTGAGCGTCACGCAAATAAACCAAGCATAGCACAACCGCCAGGGTGGTCACTGTCGACCTTCGTCAGCACATCCAGAATGTCAGGAAAGCTAATACAACCCGCCACATAACGCTCTTTCCAGGTCGCCCAAAAGAGAACACACAGAAACAGTATAAAGCAGTGGAGCAAATATACACAATAAGGAAAAAACATAGGCAGTAGGACAAACATAAACAGCGGGACAAAATTAGACAGTGTGACAGACATAGACAGTGGGACAAACATAGATAGTGGGACAAACATCCACAGTGGGACAAACATAGACAGTGGGACAAACATAGACGGGGGACAAACATAGACAGTGGGACGAACAGAGACAGTGGACAAACATAAACAGCGGGACATAACATAGGCAGTGGAACAAACATAGACAGTGGGACAAACATAGACAGTGGGACAAAAATAGACAGTGTGACAAACATAGAGGGTGGGACAAACATAGGCAGAGGGACAAACATAGACAGGGGGACAAACATTCAAAGTGGGATAAACATAGACAGTGGGACAAACATAGATAATGGGACAACCATTTACAGTGGGACAAACATAGGGGTGGGACAAACATAGAGAGTGGGACAAACATAGGCAGTGGGACAAACATAGACAGTGGGACCAACATAGACAGTGGGACAAATATAGGCAGTGGGACAAATGTAACAGTTCCCGCTAGAGCAGAGAGTTTAGGACAGGGGTGATGTGGTTGCTCTTAACAAATGTACATGAATGCGTGTCAAGGTCACTCACCGTCTCAACAAGGGAGAACAGAGTTGGGGCAACGAATGTGGACAGGTAGGAGCTGACCACTGGCCTTCCAATTTGGGTAGGGAGAGAATGATTGACAGACGGATTGGCAGCGGGGCTTCCTGCGAGAGAATGAGTGACAGGTGTGCAAAGTGTTTCGTTCCAATGAGACTGAATATAGCCATCCTCTGAGATCCATTGGTCAAGCTCTGACTTTGCTTGAGTGTATATAACTGGAGACAAAGTTTAGCTCAGGAGGCTGGATTAGAGAGGCTGGATGGAGAGGAGGCTGGATAGAGAGATGAAGAGCGAGAGAGAGAGATACTGAATTTAGATAGTATGTTTAACTCACCCACTTAAATAGAGGAGCGATTGATAGACTGTTTCACGAATGTTAGTGATAGAACAGGGTCGCTCAAGTAGGTGCGTGAGTTTTGTATTAAGTGATAATCTGAACGTTGTGTTGTAAGCAGGACATTTATAAGTGGAATATGAGAAGTGAGCAGTAGATGATTAGAAAGCACATTAAGTAGACCAGCCGACACTATTACCAAACAGTCGTTGTTCTGGAATCCGTAATGCAAGAGACGTGGGGACTACTCAAACGGAGAAGACAGCTCGAGCCAAACATGCAGAGTAAAGATGTGAACATCGCTGGAACAGAATACAGAGGGAAGACGTAGACAGAGCTGGAACAGAGTATAGAGGGAATATATGGAGAGAGCTGGAACACAGAAGATATGGAGAGAGCTGGAACATAGGGAAGATATGGAGAGAGCTGGAACATAATGAAGTTATGGATATAGCTGGAACAGGGTACAGAGGAAGAAATGGGCAGATCTGGCAGAGGGAAGACGTGGACAAAGCCGGAACTGAGTACAGAGGAAGAAATAGATGGATCTGGAACAGAGTACAGAGGGAAGATGTGGACAGGGCTGGAACCGAGTACAGAGGGAAGACAGAGATAGCTGAACCAAATTACAGAGGAAGAAATGGATACAGCTGGAACAGAGGGCCTAGAACATGAGGATGTGCCATACATTTGTTGAAGATATGTTTTCCACAGGGAGCTGAACGGCTGTACATTGATTTGATTGAATGAATCTCTTGGAACACTCCATTGAACATTCAGAGGAACCACCAGGTTAAAGTGAAGGTGGCCTATGGTTAATCAGCTGTCCAAGCGTTCTTTGGCTAGCAACATTAGGTTTAGTTGAGCGCACAGAGCTAGAGGCATCCAACCGGTGAATCTGTCTCAAAGTGTGCACTCCACTTGTTTGTTCTAAAGACGTGTCATAACATTCGATTTTTCAAAACGTAGAACAAAAATATAAAATGTTATTGACACAGTGTGCTCTTTTCTCTATCAAAAGGATACAATACATGATTTTCAGTTTTACGGGCAATTTCTACAAAGTGACTTTTAACCGGAGCTCAGATCAAATCTTTTTGATGAGGTTCTTGCTATAGAAGTCCACAACCTCTTTGTATATGTGTGTATGTATGTATGTGTATGTATGTATGTGTATGTGTGTGTATGTACATGTATGTGTATGTATGTGTATGTATGTGTATGTGTGTGTATGTGTATGTATGTGTGTATATATGTGTATGTATGTGTATGTATGTGTATGTATGTCCAGTTCTTTTGCTGCTGTCTGTGTTTACTTCACACATTCTCTTTCTCTTGTGACTCTGGTCTGCTTGTCTCTCGTCCCTAGGTAGGTGAGATCGGAAACTAGTTATATCGGGGACGTATTTCAAACTTGGAGGTCCCGAGATCACTATACGCGTAAAAGAACACTTGTCAGTTGAAAATCTCATAACTATCATTCAAAAACTTCAGTGTAGTGCACGAGAAGGGAGTGCAGTTCAATAAGAAAGATTTAAGCCAGGTATGTTTATTATCACAACATCTATTGGGTGATTATTTTGAGATAACGACAAACTAGCTACCTGAAAATTAAACAAGGAGAAATAATATGTGCCATTGCATTTGTTGAGTACCAACACATCATGGAAGGAACAAAAAATGTAATTGCAAAACCTTGTCATTAAGTTCAGCGATACAGACAATGTTTTTAGTACGAACATTTATGCCAGTAAAACAATAACTATGGAAATAGCCAAAACAATCTAAACAAACAGTATCATCATTGAGGGACAGACAATAGAACTAGTATAGAAGAGTATATATTTAAAACAAATAATTACACACAATGTGCCCCTGGTGAAGTTGAGATCGGAAATAGAATCAACGAAGCAAATATAAAGACATTCCTTCAGTTCAGTTCAGTTCAGTTCATCCCGTATCTCATCAGGTCGTTGGGGCTCACACGAAGACACTCCCAAAATCCCACGCCATCCCTCTCTGTCTGTCGTCGCCTGACGTATCTCACCGGGACGAAGGGCTGACCACTCAGTGATGTTGTCCACACATCTCTTCCTTGGATGTCCTCGCCCTCTCTGTCCCGGTACGGAACCAAAGAGTATCAAGTTGGTAATTCCGTTGGACCTCGCGACGTGCCCGCACCAGGCCATCTTTCGTCTTTTGATAGCTGTGAACAGATCTTCAAAAGGACCAATAGCGTCTTCAACTCTGACGTATTACTACGTTCGTGACACGATCTTTATATGTAACATTTAGGAGTTTTCTATAGCACCTCATTTCCATTGCATGTATTCTGCCCTGGATATCTCCTGAAACGGTCCAGGTCTCGCAGGCATACATAAATATTGATAGCACCAAAGAGCGCATTAGTCTAACGTTTATGCCGAGGGCGAGCCGCTTGTCCTGCCATATAGGTTTCAGTCGAGTCAGCGCCGCTGTTGTTTGTGCTATTCTTGCAATTACCTCTGGCTTCGATCCCTCTTCGCTGATTAACGATCCCAGATATTTGAAACGTTTTACTACCTCAAGTTCCTGCTCATTTGCCTCTATTACAGATTTAAACCCAGTTGTGTTATTGGTCATGAGCTTTTGTTTTATCTGCATTTATTTCCATACCAAAACTCAGGGCCGCTCTATCCAATCTACCAATCAACTCCCGGAGTTCCCTTTCTGTGCCTGCCAATACATCAATATCATCAGCAAATCGGAAGTTTGTGATACGCCTGTCACCTATTTCAACCGTGCCAACATGTCCGTTTAAGGTCGTCTCCATTATTCTCTCCAAGAATATATTGAAGAGTGTTGGGGAGAGTATACATCCCTGTCTCACACCCACGGAACCAATCGCCTAGCGTTCCCTCTACAGAGACTGCGCTTGTCGCCTGCTCATAAAGGTTCGCAATTACCCTCACAATATCCCTGTTGAACTTATAATGCCTCATTGTTGACCATAACGCCTCATGCCACACTCTGTCAAACGCCTTTCTAAAGTCAATGAAGGCATGGTAGAGTTGTTGTTGATACTCTGAGTACTTCTCATTCATTAGCCGAAGATTAAAATATCTGCTCGATGGTACTCCTTCCCGCTTGTTCTTCGGCAATGGTATTCTATGCCTGTGGTTTCAGTCTGTTAAGTATTATTCTCAAGATAACTTTACTTGGATGACTTACCAGACTGATTGTTCGATTCCTTATAAACAAAAACAAGCACTGTGCGCATTTGAAACATGCTTACTTGTATTCTTCTTTCGTTCGCTTAAAAATATAATTTCTATACATGCAATAGTCTCTCTTGTAATAATTTCACTGTCTTGTGTAGTTTCCATACAGGTCTACTCTGCCTCTACGGGCCAATGCGTTCTTCCCTGTTTAGAATGTTACGGTCAATTCTGGTGTATTCACTCTGCAGTCTCGGGTACCTCTCAGCATAATGGAGAAGATGATGCTGATGATAATGAGGCTTAGCTTAGGGGTACATGTTTAGAGTTGAGCTGTTTCTAATACATAGCACTAGCTGACAGATAGAATATGTGACTCATGTCTGCCAGCTTTATGTGACGACCGTGCCACTTGGCAAGTAGATATCAAGTTATACTATTCAGAGTCCAATCAGGGCCAGTAATCTCGACTACCCGAGGACGGAGTGACAAAGATGGCCTCCCTCCCTGACTCAAATTCCGGGATAAATTGTATGTGAATAGAGAAACATCACGCGGACAACAATTTTTATGAAGAAAATAAGTGAGATTATTCTAGATCAATATTTCAAAACGTTTAGACGTTTTTTCTGGCAGCTTTGTTTTTTTGTTTCTCAATTATTTAAAAATAAAATTATGCCAACTTCGTCATGTAAACATGGCGGGGGGTGTTCCGAAAAAATACAGTTTTAAGACTTGAAAAATACACAGACGTTGGATGTGTTGTGTTTTGAAATTTGTCGCAGTAAGTTCAATTTGAATTAAATTAGCGAGTTTGAAGAAGTAATTTACAGATAATGTTAATAATGGTTTAATGGAGAAGGAATTGGAAGAAGAGACTAACGTTCGGACAATGAGAACAGCCTGATCACATATCGTGTTCGTCAGGGTCAGCTGAAAAATATTGATCGAGACCACAAACCACAATTCCCAGGAGTTCTACCAAGAAAAAGGATGTATCATGACTAACGGGGTGGGGATCGCCACTGTGATCCCCACAATGGTGAGCGTAGCTGGGGAATCTTACATTGCATTTCATCCAGCAGGATGCTTATCCACCTTCTTAAGTTTGTATCTATATGTAAGGACACCCCGTGAACCCGGCACTAAAGAAAGTTGTGACGATTACCTAACTTATTCAAAAGCGAACAAGAAAGAGAGAAAGAAGGAAAGCATGCATTTACAACATAGACCATCTAAACCGAATTGCGCGATAAATTGTAATGGGGCTCAAGAGGCTTCATGTGGATGTAACAGTTCCAGCCCGAGCATGAGCGTTTAGGGCAGGGGTGATGTGGTCGACGACTCTGAGAACTAAGGTACCTGAAAGCGTGCCTAGGTCACTCTCCGTCTGAACACTACGCCAAGGTCACTCACCGTCTCAACAAAGGAAAATGGAGTTGGGGCAAAGAATGTGGACAGGTAGGAACTGACCACTGGCGTTCCGATTTGTGTTGTGGGGGATGAGTGACAGATGCGAGGACAACGGAGCTTGCTGCGATATTTGAGTGACATGTGTTCAGAGTAATTCGTTCAAGTAACGACTGAATAGAGCCATCCCCCAAAGATCCATTGGATAGCGCTGAAACTGCTTGAGAGTATATAACACTATATAAAGTTTAGCTCAGGAGGCTGCCATGGAGAGGGAATGAAAGCGAGAGAGAGAATTTAGATAGTCTGTTTAGCCCACCGATTTGATAGAGGAGCGATTGATATACTGTTGTACGAATATTAGAGATAGAACAGGATCGCTAAAACAGCACACGCAATTGAGTCTGGGCCAGTCCCTCAAAAAGGTGTGTGCGTTTTGTATCTAGAGGTAATTTGAATGTGTGTTGTACGCAGGACACCTTGTAAACGAGGTATATTCTGACGAGTTAAGCGAGTGTGTAGATCGACTAGGTGAGATCTAGATGTGTGTGTGTGGTGTGTAGACACCGAGGGAACAAGATATGTTCTACAGTTGTGTGTATACGCAGATCGACTGAGTTGAGAGATCATATGTGAGTATACGTAGAATATATTAAATGCATTATTTCCAGATCGCCCGCCTGAGGGGATTTAAAGAAAGAAGAGCTTTTTTATAGTATTTTGAGGATGCAGAAAAGGTGAGAGGTGTGTAATGTGTGTACGGCAATATAACTGGGTTTTGATAGTTTGGAATTCCATCAATAGCTAATGCTTACAATTTCCGCTTTAGTTAATATTTATATTAACATTATACTTATGAATATTTAGTTAATATGATATTTATTGTATTGTGTGTAATGTTATTGCACTTACTTTGATAGTGCTACATGAGCACGATATAATAAATATGCCATCTGCTGTGTGTTATGTCATTTGCTGTATGAGGTTATGAATTAATGTGGTTGAGTGTCTTAACGTTTAAGTAGAATAACCCTAGTGTGAACAGTGGGATCTGCTACACGAAACGCCCATTGTAAGGGGGCTGAAGAGGCTTCATGTGGATCACCAATTTTATGAGGGAGATAATCAGATTAACCTAGAACGATATTTTAACATGTTTAGATATTTATTTTCCTCAATAAAAATGTCAACTTTGTTGCAAACATATTTTTTCAGAAGTCATAAATATACGGTTTGTTTTCTGATGTCAAATATACCATGACATAGTATATTTTATATCCTGTAATTTGTCGTGGTAAGTACGGTTTGAATTCAATAAAGAAGTTAGCAGATTCCTCTGCAGAAAATATAAATAATGGTTACCCATTTTCGGAGGAGGAATTAAAACTTCTATTCAGATGTGAAATTATGGAATCGATAATCGAAGTGTCATTCCGTGCAATCAATTTCAACTGATGAATTGGTAAACACGTGTGAGGGTTGAAGTATGTGAGAGTTGAACATATGAGGGTTCAACATGCGAGGGTTGAAGATGTGAGGATTGAAGTATGTGAGAGTTGAACATATGAGGGTTCAACATGCGAGGGTTGAAGGTGTGAGGATTGAAGTATGTGAGGGTTGAAGTATGTGAGGGTCGAAGTATGTGAGGGTCGAAGTATGTGAGGGTTGAAGTATGTGAGGGTTGAAGTATATGAGGGTTGAAGTATGTGAGGGTTGAAGTATGTGAGGGTTAAAGTATGTGAGGGTTGAAGTATGTGAGGGTTGAAGATGTGAGAATTGAACATATGAGGGTTCAACATGCGAGGGTTGAAGATGTGAGAATTGAAGTATGTGAGAGTTGAACATATGAGGGTTCAACATGCGAGGGTTGAAGATGTGAGGATTGAAGTATGTGAGGGTTGAAGTATGTGAGGGTCGAAGTATGTGAGGGTCGAAGTATGTGAGGGTTGAAGTATGTGAGGGTTGAAGTATGTGAGGGTTGAAGTATGTGAGGGTTGAAGTATGTGAGTGTTGAACATGGGAGGGTTGAAGTATGTGCGGGTTGAGCATATGGGGGTTCAACATGCGAGGGTTGAAGTATGTGCGGGTTGATGTATGTGAGTGTTGAACATGTGAGGGTTGAAGTATGTGAGGGTTGAAATATGTGCAGGTTGAAGTATGTGCAGGTTGATGTATGTGAGGGTTTAAGTATGTGAGGGTTGAGCATTTGGGGGTTCAACATTCGAGGGTTGAACATGTGAGGGTTGAGGTATGTGAGGGTTGAAATATGTGAGGGTTGAGTATGTGAGGGTTGATGTATGTGAGGGTAATGTATGTTAGGGTTGAGCATGCGAGGATTAAAATATGTGAGGGTTGATGTATGTGAGGATTGAAGTGTTCGAGGGTTGAGCATGTGAGGGTTGAACATCTGAGGGTTGAAGTAGAGGGTTGAAGTATGTACATCTGTTAAATCTGTGAAATATATGTACACGAAAATGTATAACGGACATGATTGAAATGTATTCCTGAAATAATGTGCAAATAGGAGCCGTTGACATTTCTGGATGATACAGCGGAAGATCTGTATCGATCAGTTTGTCATGTCCAGAATGGCCCCCATCAGATGATGATTTACTTGAGAACACAAGATGAAGAAGATGGTTTGCACTAAGGAGGCTCATGGATCACTTTCTCTGTTCATTAGCATGTAGAATTGAAACCCCCTCTATAGACTTACTTTAGGCATGCATCCTTACAGTTACATATTGATGACTAAATAATATGTTCTATGAATTAACCGTAGTATTCGATTACAATACAACATTATTTTGATCAAAATGTATGAAATGTAGCGAAAACACTTCAATACGAGTGGTCTGTCGGGGTCTGTGTGTATGACAAGGACAAGAATAGCACCACTGCCGCACAGAGAGCATGTCGTAAGAGGCCACTAAGTGTGTTAGATGGCATAACATCGCCCATGGTTAGGTGGTTGATTTAGAGCAGCATAGATGGCGCCTGACAGACTGCGTATCTACTTTGCTCTAGTGTTTGAGTCTATTAAGATGAACTCGCACATCCGGTTACTACCTAACGCAACGAAGTATTAAGCTGCTCAAGCATAGCCATACCGGAGCTGAGACCTGCACAGGGGCACCTGCCCTTGTAGAAGTACAAGTCGACTAAGTTGGACCTGAACCCGGGCATCTGCCCTTGTATAAGTACAGGTCGACTAAGTTGGACCTGAACCCGGGCATCTGCCCTTGTAGAAGTACAAGTCGACTAAGTAGGACCTGCACATGGACATCTGCCCTTGTAGAAGTACAAGTCGACTAAGAACTAAGAACAATTCAATTTGACTTGTCATTAAAGCGACATGTTAACCATTTATTTTCCATTGCGTAGTATTTGTTAAAGTAGCTACACAATAGAAAATGAAGTAGTACTGTAAACGATAAAAAATGAAGTAGTACTGTAAACGATAGAAAATGAAAAAGTACTGTAAACGATAGAACGTGAAGTAGTACTGTAAACGATAGAAAATGAAGTAGTACTGTAAACGATAGAACGTGAAGTAGTACTGTAAACGATAGAAAATGAAGTAGTACTGTAAAAGATAGAAAATGAAAAAGTACTGTAAACGATAGAACGTGAAGTAGTACTGTAAACGATAGAAAATGAAGTAGTACTGTAAACGATAGAACGTGAAGTAGTACTGTAAACGTTAGAAAATGAAGTAGTACTGTAAAAGATAGAAAATGAAATAGTACTGTGAACGATAGAACGTGAAGTAGTACTGTAAACGATAGAAAATGAAGTAGTACTGTAAACGATAGAACGTGAAGTAGTACTGTAAACGATAGAAAATGAAGTAGTACTGTAAAAGATAGAAAATGAAATAGTACTGTGAACGATAGAACGTGAAGTAGTACTGTAAACGATAGAAAATGAAGTAGTACTGTAAACGATAGAACGTGAAGTAGTACTGTAAACGATAGAAAATGAAGTAGTACTGTAAAAGATAGAAAATGAAATAGTACTGTGAACGATAGAACGTGAAGTAGTACTGTAAACGATAGAAAATGAAGTAGTACTGTAAACGATAGAACGTGAAGTAGTACTGTAAACGATAGAACGTGAAGTAGTACTGTAAACGATAGAACGTGAAGTAGTACTGTAAACGATAGAACATGAAGTAGTACTGTAAACGATAGAACGTGAAGTAGTACTGTGAACGATAGAAAATGAAGTAGTACTGTAAACGATAGAAAATGAAGTAGTACTGTAAACGATAGAAAATGAAATAGTGCTATAAACGAGTGAACGCTGACAAAGAGAGGAATTCCTGTGATGAATTATTTAATATTTTTTGTGTCATGTATGTCTATTGTGAAACTGCTAACCTTTGCTTTTCAGAGTCATATTAATTTTAAGAATAGAAAAGAAATGTACAAACCTTCTAGAATGAATAGAGCAAGAGATTCACTTACCTTATATCAAGAGGCTAAAAACATGCATAATACAAGTAGAAATAATAACATAATAAATACAATTTTTTGACACACACATAAATGGAAAAAAAATGATAGGAACAAAATGGAGAAATCTCAGATAATATCAGAATGAGCAACAAAACAAAACGACCAGTGAAATGTCGTACAATGTAGCGACTTCACAAAGAAAACGAGGATTGCCTGAGAAGGTCAGAACGAAACTTAAAAAGAGAACACAAACTGAGAACTAACATCTTTCATTTTTTATCCGAAGAAGGCAATTCACAAACTGTATTTGATAATCAAGAACACATTATAAGAATACACTGGTAAAAGTTTAACAAACTATACAGACAAATAATATCGTGTGTATCATTTAGACACGTCTGACTTAACGCAGAAATATTAACCGACAATAAAATGTAGACTAAAAATTAGTAACACGTAGTATACAACAATACAATTCATCATTAGCTTGAGCTTCCATAGGTTTCTGCACCTACAGGAGTGAGATCCTATTTCTTTCGAATTCACTGACATATTTACCACACAATGTCTGCATTGTAAGCAAACCACACGATTGAAGATAATGAAGCAACTAATACGCGTGTAGGCACTGCTGAACACTGTCTAGATTTGATGTTAAGAACACATACTCTCTTTGCAGATTTTGAGAAACAAGTGAACCGGTTAACACGTCGTCAAACAGCGGGTATTGTTTTTTGCGAATGACAACAATGATAAGGTTTACTGTGTTCGTGAATGGTCACAATGAGACGGTTTACTGTGTTTGTGAATGGCCACAATGAGAAGGTTTACTGTGTTTGTGAATGGCCACAATGAGAAGGTTTACTGTGTTTGTGAATGACTACAATGAGAAGGTTTACTGTGTTTGTGAATGACCACAATGAGAAGGTTTACTGTGTTTGTGAATGGCCACAATGAGCAGGTTTACTGTGTTTGTGAATGGCCACAATGAGAAGGTTTACTGTGTTTATGAATGGCCACAATGAGAAGGTTTACTGTGTTTGTTAATGGCCACAATGAGTAGGTTTACTTTTTAAGTGCGCCCTGAACAGAACGTTAAATAGCGGGTTGCAGTAGTTTTCCTCACATACCGATCGTTCTGATGAAGGTGGACCGGGGTCCTTCAAGCGATTGTGCTATGCCTGGTTTTATCTGCGTGTCGCTCACTACTATGTGCACCACGTCGATTCCTCACGCCGTTAGCCAAGCCGCTATGAAAACAGCCGATTCTAGGGAGGACTACGGGAAGGCGACGGAAGGGTCTTGGCCACTATATTTTTCCTGACCCTGACTAATATGTCTGACCAGTATGTTGTGCCTGACCCTGACTAACATGTCTGACCATTATATTGTGCCTGACCCTGACGAATATGTCTGACCAGTATGTTATGCCTGACCCTGACTAACATGTCTGACCAGTATGTTGTGCCTGACACTGACTAACATGTCTAACAACATGTTGTGCCTGACCCTGAATAACATGTCTGATCAGTTTGTTGTGCCTGACCCTGACTAATATGTATGATAAGTATGTTGTGCCTGACCAGACGTTAGTCTTTCTCCCCAAAGGCTGTTAAAATGATTGAAGATTCAAGCTTGGACACGAGCACAGAAGTTGATACAACACTTGTTGATCAGGACGATGAACCGAGAGGAAACAGAGATAGGTACATGTATCCGATTAGAGATAAATGTAAATTTATTGCATAGAAGAATCGTTGAAGTCAGCCTATGTTCTATATTCTTCTTTTCCCAAAGGGCGAAATGTCGTTGGCATTTTCGTTGACATATTGGAATCCAGAGAGTGGAAGAGAAGAGGTTGGATAAAAGGAATACTGTCACTCCGTTGAGATATTATGCTTATCGACTTTCTGTGGTGCGTTTGTTTTGACCTGCCATACAGCAGCGATAAATTATGACCGGCATCATCATCTTTTTTGCACTTTTGACTACATTTTGAATAGATTCCGTCAATCCCTTAGATGACTTGGAGTATGTTCTGCAGTTGCCTAGAACTTATTTAGCTCCTTACGAAAGCACAGCATTATAATAACACAATATCTAATCGGATAATTCCATAATCAACAATATATGTGTGTTATGCACATGTCGTGAAATGTCAATGCCATCTTTAATGCTGATTTTCTGACATTTCAATTTGCATAAATTGACTCCACAAATGTTTGACAGTTGTATGACATAGAAACTCTTGCTTCTTTTTGAGTACAAACTGTATTTCAGTACCATTTTTAAAAAAATGTGAAATGTGATCGTGTGCGTTGTTTGTATTTGTGTACGTCCTTATTAATTTTGTTCGTCTACTCATACAGTTCTTCAGTATGACAACAATTCATGGTATTAATAATATTAAGGAAGCTTTAATTGCTTACATACTCTTGTTTCATAAATAGTCAGGCAGTGCAAATGACGGACAAATGGTATGTACATGTCGTTAATATATATATATATATATATATATATATATTGGTCTTAGTTCTTAGTTGTTTTTCGACTAGTATTTCTACAGGGACAGATGACCCTGTGCAGGTCCCAGCTCTGGTTTGAGCTGAGTGTAGCCGGGAGAAGGATTTACTGCGTAGCGGGCTAGGCTCGTGCAGCTTAATTCTCCGTTACGTTGGGACAAGCGCTTACAGATGGTGGATAACCAATGTACAAGTCCATCTTAATAGACTCAAACACTAGAGCAAAATAGACCAGCAGCTTGTTAGGCACCATCTATGCTGCTCTAAGAAAACCACCTAAACATGTCCGGTGTTATGCCATGTCACACAGTTAGTCGCCTCTTACAGCATGCTCTCTGTGGGGCAGTGCTGCTATTCATGTCCTTGTCCCGCACAAAGACCCCGGCGGACCCCTAGGGAGCATGTATGAATTTCCACACAAATAAATCATATTTATACGACAAACAAAAACAGATACAGACTCTCAAAGTGAACAGCCTAGATAAACACGTGACAGGCTGAACAATTATTCAGGTGATGAAGAACGTGCGTACATGATTGATCGTGATTGGTAAAGGTTAGATCTACAAGACCGTGGATCCCCACCCCTGTTCTAGACCGTTTATCATGTGTCGGAAATCACCCGGATTGCAAACACTGACTTTTTTGTGCATGCACAGCACCATAATAGGTGCATAAATTATGCAAAAACGCATTTGTAACTAATATAAACACTGCATGCGTGAAGTTTTGATGTGTTTGTCTGTATCCAGCACTCTTCCCTTGAGCAAGTTTCTGTTTACTTTTAACTACACAGTAATACCAGGAAAGTCTAGCCTTCGTGCAATAAGACTGAACAATAAAGGTTACTTGTCCCTACAGTCACCACACAGTATATAGGCTAGGTTTTTATTTTTACATCCGATAGAAACATTACGAAACATCGGTTTTGAACCTGATCACTCTTTGTTAATATACCAGCATCAATGCAGCTCGGACACTTGCGTCTCACCAGTATAAATTATAAACCAGTTCTTTAATAAATGTATACATATCCAAAAATGCACATCTACACAAGTGAGGGTTACCATCGTATCCTGTCTTTGTACTCTTCTAAGATGCTCCCGCACTTTATTGTCTCGTAGCCAAGCATGAGGACACATGACAATGTGATTGATTGTATAAGACTGGCAGACATGCTTTTTGTGATGAGCCATACTCCATCTTTCTCCCATAGCTGCTGAACTGTTTGCTCGAACGTGGTTCCTTCAATCTGTATTATGGCTCTAATAATATCCAGTGGGTTTGTGATGAAAGCTTATGTGACTCCCCCTAGCGGAGCTGAAGAGACCTGAATTGTGAGGTGGGAAACGTGCACAACAACAAACTGGGATAGTAGATGGCAACAATATGGGATATTAGACGGCAACAATCTGGGATAGTATACGGCAATAATCTGGAATAGTAAACGGCAGTAATGATCATATAAGAACCATCAAAGAGCATTGTTGGGGCAAGCCAAGCCAGCGATACAAAATATCCTTTACAGAACCCCATGAGCCTATCCTGCCGATATACAGCTTGAATAAGTGGGTGGACTGCCCCATATCTAGTCCTGGTCTGTGTCTCTGATATATGAAACTGTTGCAACTGCGTTAGGATGTAGTGACCTTGACTTGGAACTCCATCTGAAATGTCTTTTTCTCCGTTAGAATCAAATGCTGGGTTACAATCTATTGGGACGGCCAGTGTAGGACCAATTCGTCATGCAAAGTCATCACTAACAAACCAGCGCAATATGTTATCTGGTAAGCCTAAGTGTTCGGAGAGATAGTGTGTCGTTCCTTCGTAGAATGAAATGTAGGTCACGGTCAAGACGAGCTGCAAAGCAGGACACCCATAATCCGCTGTCAAGCCCACTCCAGCATTGATTGATTTAGATTTTCATAAATGCATCAATGTCTTGTGATGAACTGTACGTCATTTCTGTGTCTGTAACCGTGTTTTGATCAGCATAAAAGGGTGCAACAAACTTTGGATTGTTATACGCTAACCAGGGTCAAAGGGAAATATGTCCGATTGTCCATCATCTTGAACTATTTCACTTGAATCTCCTCCATGCCGATATTATATTTAATCTGCTGCAGGCTGCAACAGTCACACTTGTCAACATTTGATACAAGTGTCACTAGGTACTGTATTCCCTCATAATGAATGGGGTTTCATAATGTCAATATTTACAGGCCAATATTTCAGTGTAATAACATTCACTACTTGATAACTTTTAACTAAACATAAATATGTGTGTGTGTGATGTTAAAGTGTTTCGTTCTTATACATATATATATATATAAGAAAGAAACAGAGTAATTCATTGAACGTTTTCCATCTGACAAACAACGGCAAGGCAGTGTGAGAACCTAATCTGGATAACACGAAATCGTTACACACGACCCCACTGTTTTAGCAGGAGCACTAACAATATGTTTCTCGTCCTACAAATGTGGGGTGAATGTCGTGTCATGGCAGTGTCAAATGCTGTTTCTTTAATTATTTCTTGAG
Organism: Ariolimax columbianus; assembly: GCA_036924085.1. NCBI lineage: Eukaryota > Metazoa > Mollusca > Gastropoda > Stylommatophora > Arionidae > Ariolimax > Ariolimax columbianus. The sequence goes on from JAVGWX010000008.1 coordinate 5,491,719, forward strand.
TAGTGATATGGTTTGTTATCGCCGCTCACAGCCCAAAGTTGAACGGGTTCCAATTCTTAAAAAAACAAAGTCGTGCCTTTACAGAACGTAAACACATGTTTTGTAATGTGTGCAGATATCGAAGGCACTGGCATGCTATAGGCAATAACTAGTAAAAGGTACTCCCATCTTATGAAGCAAGGGCCACGAATAAAGAAAATGAATAATATCCATATCAGCTTTCCAATGCCTACGTGTCTGACACTTGATTTGTTTGTTAAATATATGTAGCTACCAATCCCCATTTGTACCTCTGCATTTTGAACAATACACAGATCTAGTTGAAACTGGCTTTCTATTACTGTTGTCTCTTGTTCATCTCTATAACGTTCTGCATTCTTCCACACCTTCATTGTTTCATTTCCCAGAGGATATGCGCTCGTCAAACTTGTGTTCCAGAATTAACTGCTTTCAGATAATAGGTTTCCTTACATCTCTTGTATAGTTCATTGTTTCTTTCATCTAACCAATCCACCTCAAGTCTATCTCCACCTGACTTTCTATTGTACGTCATACCTCCGGACTAGTAAAGATCCCCAATTGGAGACAAGATTGACTCGCTCATACACAAACCGACAATAGCGCATAGACACACGCACGACATAACATACAGAAACATACAACGCGAGCATACTCACACACACGAGACCACACACATACAATCACAGAATGACAGATCATGCCCGACTTCGTTCTTGTATAATTCTCGTTAAACTAACTTTCGCTAAAGCTTCATTAAACTTCATTCAACTCAATCCATTCATCTGGTCATTTCGCTTTTTCCTTTTCAATGTTTGGAATAATGGTTTTGAAAACCGTATTTATGTATCCAATCTCTTTATTACCGCATTTGTGACTTTAAAAAAATTGAGAATGATGTTTTTACGTTTAAGAAAATACCTTTCACTTATTTTCCACTTTTCTTGGTTTGTCTTTCAATTTGCCATTGTCCTATTCGATCGTCTGTTCATCATTCTCCAATCCAGTTGTTTATTTATTTATGATGACATTTTCTTTCTCTTCTGCTACAATTTATTCTAACGCAGGATATCTCTGAGCCAAGCATTTACAAAAATTAATTAGGCAATCAGCTCTGTACACAACTGTTAGTTTCCCATTATCTGTGGCAATTCTGCATTGACATGGTTTGGTGCTACGTTTGCTAAGCGGAAGGTTACTGGGAGGTTAGTGTGCCCTCGACAAAAGTGCTGATGAAATTAACAACCGGATCTTGAACTTAAACATCTGAGGACTGATAACACTGTGGAAGATGTCCCTAACTATATTACTGTCTGTAATGGATGAGGTGTGATATGGTTTCTCTCCTAGAGGGATGTCGTAGCCGGCATAGTCAGCGTCAACATGATAACATCATCCAGTGTCACAGAACATCGGGGTACACAACACCAGCATCGTGGTACACAACCCCAACATCCCAACATCAACATCACACCACACAACACCAATTTAACAACACAAACATCCCATCACCAACACAAACATTACAACACCAACATCCTAACAACAACTCCAAAATCAGAAACCCAACATCACAAACCCAACATCACAACACCAACATCACAACACCAATATCGTAACACCAACATCACAACAGCAACCTCAACATAACAACACCAACATCCCTCTACAAAACACTAATATCAAATCACACAACATCAATGTTACTACACCCAACACGAACATCACACCACACAACAACAGCATCATGACACCACACAACACAACACCAGCATCACACAACACCAGCATCACACCATACCACACAACACCAGCATCACACAACACCAGCATCACACAACACCAGCATCACACCAGAATCACACAACACCAGCATCATACAACACAACACCAGCATCACACCACACCACACAACACCAGCACCACACCACACAACACCAGCATCACATCACCAGCATAACACCACACCACACCACCATCACACCACACCACACAACACAAACAGCACATCACACCACACCAACAGCACATTACACCACACCACACAACACCAACAGCACATCACGCCAACAGCACATCACACCACACAACACAACACCAACATCACACCACACCACACACCACCAACAGCACATCACACCACACCACACAACATCAACAAAACATCACACCACACAACACCAACAGCACACCACACCACACAACACCAACAGCACATCACCCCACACAACATCACACCACACAACATCACACCAACAGCACATCACACCACACAACATCACACAACACAATACAAAGATTATACAACACATCAGTAGGACGTCGTGAACAAATTGGTAAGTGACACCACTCACAACACAAAGTTACCCTGGGGAAGCAAACCCTTAGAAAATGCAGAAGGAAGCAGATCCTTACATAAAATTCATGCTGAAGTGGGATGCACTGGGCCGATAGGAGCAAAATTCAAACCACAGTGCAACGCACATCGCCGTGGAAAATGCAGAAATAAGGCGAACGCGAAAAAACAAAACAAACACACAAGAAAAACGTTCTGCTACACAGAACCAATGAACAAACATGTACAGTGTATAATAACACATCACTGGCATAGACCAATACAACAACCACACTGCACACTACAAAATCAACATCGCGCCCCACAGCAACACAATAACATCACCCAATACAACAACAAAAAAACATTCAACAACAAACAAACACCGAACAACGCTAGACTATTGTCACACCACACAGAACTCAGCGAACATCATATCACATAACACAGCATTATACCACACAACATCAGCGTCGAACCACACAACATCAGCGTCGAACCACACAACATCAGCGTCGAACCACACAACATCAGCGTCGCACCACACAACATCAGCGTCGCACCACACAACATCAGCGTCGAACCACACAACATCAGCGTCGCACCACACAACATCAGCGTCGCACCACACAACATCAGCGTCGCACCACACAACATCAGCGTCGCACCACACAACATCAGCGTCGCACCACACAACATCAGCGTCGCACCACACAACATCAGCGTCGCACCACACAACATCAGCGTCGAACCACACAACATCAGCGTCGAACCACACAACATCAGCGTCGAACCACACAACATCAGCGTCGCACCACACAACATCAGCGTCGCACCACACAACATCAGCGTCGAACCACACAACATGAACAGTCTATCACACGACACCATTATTGTACTACACAACAGCAATACTGTACCATATCACACTAACATCGTTACTCACAACAGAAACGTCGCACCAACAATGACACACTCAACACCAACATTGACACACTGAGCACCAACATTGACACATCAACACCAACATTGAATCACGCAACATCAAAACATTGAACGACACAACACCAACATCAAAGAACACTATGCAATAATATTGATATACGAATCTGATATTTAGCTTCTTAACTAAGCACCAGAAAGTCATTTTAGCAATAGGAGTTTAAGAAGATGATGAAGAAAACGCAGAAGACAAAGACAAGGAAGAACAATGTGAAGACACAGACGAAGGTAATAAAGATGTTGATAATATAAAGAAATATTATATTGTAAATATACTTTATAGTAAATACATAATATTTAATTCAGTATTTGTTCCAACATTAATTCAACAGTTTCCACTTACCCCTAAGTTGAATTCGAGTCAATTGTCCACCTTTCTCAATCTGTGTCTATGTCTAACGTTTTCTGGCTTTCTTTCTCTCTCTCTCTCTCTCTCTTTCTCTCTCTCTCTCTCTATCTCTCTCTCTCTCTCTCTCTCTCTCTGAATCTCGATCGATCTTTCTTCTCTTTCTTTATGTAAATGTGTCTTTTTTCTTTTCTCTATATTTGTCTATTGTTTCTCTTTGAATATTTCCCAACGATATCTCTGTAATAGCCTTCCTGTCTCTCTCTATTCATGTCTCTCTTCACTCTTCGTTTACACTTCTCTTATCTCTTTGATCACATCTCATTGCTGTCTGTTCCCATCTCTCTTATCTCTTTGCTCACATCTTATTGGTGTCTGTTCACACCTCTCTTTGCTCACATCTTATTGGTGTCTGTTCACACCTCTCTTATCTCTTTGCTCACATCTTATTGGTGTATGTTCACACCTCTCTTATCTCTCCCAATATTTGTATCTTGACTGTGTTAATGTCACTCCATTTTTTTCTGCATCCGTTTCTTTCTACAAGCAAATAGCAATATCGGTTCACTAACTGTTCGTGGTTCACTCATCTCTCTCTCTCACTCTCCTTCTCTCCCCCTCTCTCTCTATGTTTATGTGTTAATGTATCGCCTCTCGCTACCCATTATTCCTCTGCCATTCTTTATGTTCACCTAACTGCTCTCTCGGTACGCAGGTTTCTGACCTCATTTCATTCTGGTTACGTGTCTCCTCCCTCAGTGTCCATCGCTCCATCCTTTCACTCTCAATCTCTCTCACTCTCTCTCTCCCTCTGCCCGTATTCACCTTTCTCCTCCCTCACAGTACATCGCTCCATCCTTTCACTTTCACTCTCTCTCACTATCTCTCTCTCGATGTCCGTGTTCACATATCTCCTCTCTCGCTCTACGTGTTCACATATCTCCTCTCTCGCTCTACGTGTTCACATATCTCCTCTCTCGCTCTACGTGTTCACATATCTCCTCTCTCGCTCTACGTGTTCACATATCTCCTCTCTCGCTCTACGTGTTCACATATCTTCATTCTCCCTGCCCATCGTTCTATCCCTCTCCCCCCTCTCACTCTCTCTCCGTGTGTGTCTATTTCTCTTTCCTCTCTTTCTTTCTAAATGTCCACATATTGCCTCTCTATATATATATATATATGTTTCTCGCCTGATACTCTATGGTCACCTATTCTCTCACTATCCGTGTATCTGTCACGTATCCCTGCTCGTGTCTACCCTCTCTCTCTCACTCTCTCACCCTCTCACTCTCACCATGTGTCTTTTTAGTGTCTATGCTTCTCTCCAGCTACTCTTTCTTTTCTCCTCTCTCTAAGTCCGTCTTTCACACCCTCTCTGTGTATATTTGTCTTCTTTCTCTGTAATTGTTTCTTTACACCCTAGGGCTATATACTTTCTCTCGCGATGTGTATTTCTTTACATTTTCGCTGTTCAGAGATTACATGGACTAGGGGTGAAGCCTTCGTCTCACACTCATAACGCTCCGGGTTCAAATCCCACCCATGTCCAGTTTGGCAGACATAGGGTTCTTTCCCTCCTCCACGGACGGAAAGTAATGGCAAACCACCGTACCACACACCTGCCAAGAAACTGAAACCAGCCAAACTAGTAGCGGTTGTAAGCAATGCCGTACTGTAAGGTACATACTACTTACTTCTCTCACTGTTCGTGTAACTCTTCACTCTCTCTGTGTCCGCTCGCTTTCTCTCTCACTGTGTCGATCACTTGCTTGTTTTGTTGTAAATGGTTCATTCCTCGTATTTTCTTGATGTCTCCCCGTTCACTCTGCTAAACCTCTTGTACGTCATCTCTTTCTTTTTCATCTATGATGTCACTTCAGCTCTGTCCGTCAATCGCTTTCCTCTTTTTCTCAACTGCTGTCTCCCTCTCTCTGTCCGTTCTCATATTTCTCCCTCTCTGTACTTTCTCCCTAACTATGTCCGTTCTCATTTATCTCCCTCTCTGTACTTTCTCCCTCTCTGTACGGTTTCCCTCTCTTTACATTCTTCATCTGTACTTTCTCTTTCTGTACTTTCTCACTCTCTTTACTTTCTCCCTCACTTTACTTTCTCCCTAACTATGTCGATGTTCATATATCTCCTTCTCTGTACTTTCTCCCTCTCTGTACGGTTTCCCTCTCTTTAATTTCTGTCTATGTACTTTCTCCCTCTGTACTTTCTCACTCTCTTTACATTCTCCATCTCTTTACTTTCTCCATCTCTGTAATTTATCCCTCTCTGTACTTTCTCCATCTCTGTACTTTCTCCTCTCTGTACTTTCAACAGCTCTGTACTTTCTCCCTCTCTGTACTTTCTACCTAGCTGTACTTTCTCCCTATCTGTACTTTCTCCCTCTCTGTACTTTCTCCCTCTCTGTACTTTCTCCACATCTGTACTTTCTTCCTCTCTGGGCATACTTTTGTTTGCTCGTATGTGTTTCTCTCGGCCCATGCCGCTGGTCGCTCCATCTACCTTCTCGCTCTCTCTCTCTCTCCCTCTCTCTCTCTCTCTCTCTCCCTCTGGCCATCTCTCTCTGTTTCTGTTCCATCAGTCTATTTTCTCTTTATCAATCTCTCTCCCTCTGTCCATCTTTTTTCTTTCTCCGTCCAAATCTCTCCGCTCTCTCTCTGTTTATCTGTCTCTTCTCATTCTGTCACTCCTTGTTCATCTTTGTCCACACTTTCGGCCTCTCTCATTTCCCTCGCTCTGCTCATGTATATATATATGTATATATAATCTCCTTGTCCTCTTTCTCGCTCTCTCTCTCTGTCCCACTGCCAAAGTCACTTGAAATGCACCATCTATCAGTATATCCCACAATCCTTGCGTAAAAACCACTTTACGCCACTTTCACATACAATAACCCCAGTATACTGCCCTCAGTAATTACATTTTTAATGAGTACACAAAACCAAGGAACCCGGTCGTAATGGTACTTTCACAATATCAGAAAACGCTAACTAGTAAATACTTTCTCGTGCAGATAACAATGTCTTGATAACATTTTAATTCCTCATTAATAATTATAGTGTTCTGCCTTCTCTGGTATTACTATACGAATCACAATCACTTTCTTGTGTGTGTGTCGGTGTATGTTTGTGTGGGTGTTGATGTATGTTTGTGTGGGTGTCGGTGTATGGTTGTGTGGGTCTTGATGTATGTTTGTGTTTGGGTGTCGGTGTATGTTTGTGTGGGTGTCGGTGTATGGTTGTGTGGGTGTCGGTGTATGGTTGTTTGGGTGTCGGTGTATTTTTGTGTGTGTGTATATATATATACACAGTTTCCATTGAGTGAAAATAAAGAGAAGAGTTAGTTGACCATCGAAAGGCTGAGATGCCAACGTATTCATAGGGTTAAGTCTTTGTGATGAAACGCGCTGTATTTGGATTATAATGAGAAAGAGTTGTTTATCAACCTCACTCTCTGATCTCCAGCTACAATGGCAAGCCATAGGTCGAAACAACTGAACTAATGTCACTGTTAATGTTGTCTTTGCATCCCCATATCTTAATATTGAGCGTCACTATTTGATTTACCGTGATTAAGGATTGTGGCTTTACCTTGACAAACCAAACAAAATATGCACATATTGTATCATGTATGTGTACATACAATTTTCATTCATAATTTGTTTGCTGTCTCTGTACAATTAAATCTCAATAGAGCTGAGCTTCTCACACGTTATTCACTTGTGAGAGATCACGTTTTTTAGGACTTGTAAATCAGATATTTTTCCCATCAACAGCTGTCAGTTTGTTCTTTATCATCCAGTTTTTTGTCCTCGCTCTCCGAACCTTCCACATCCATAGTTACCAGTCGATTATCAATCCACCAGTCGGTTGTCCTCGCTCTCTACCCTTTCTCCATCCTTACTTACCAGTCGATCATTAATCCACCAGCTGGTTGTCCTCGCTTTCTACCCTTTCTCTATCCTTACTTACCAGTCGATCATCAATCCACCAGTCGGTTGTCCTCGCTCTCTACCCTTTCTCTATCCTTACTTACCAGTTGGTCATCCATCCTCCAGAAGTCTGTACTTGACCTTCTGATCATTGCCCATCCTTAGTTATCAGATTATCATCTATAATTCCGTTTTGTTTCCTACCCTCTCTATTTCCTCCCCTAACTCACTAGTTTCTATGCGACATTTAGTGGTTTCCCCGTAAGTCTCACCTCTGCTAATGCTTTCTCCGTCTATGGCTTTAATCAGGTCTTGAGGCATTCATTATCAAAAGGCCTCTAAGCTCTTCTCTCCCTTAGTTCCGCACTGGATTCCAGAACAAACCTTAATCCAGTTACCTAAGATATAAACATCAGCGCGCGATGGGGCCAGGAACTACCCTAACAGTTTCCGCTACTATTTTGGTCGTGACTTCGGGGCGTATGTCTGGTTTATTGATGAGATCAAAGTTAATGTGGATAACTAGTGCTGATAGCGTGTTTAGTTATCGATATTTGTGCTCGAGATCCTATACCATCGCTGAACACACAGTCCTGAAGGTATGCCATTTTGAATATACCCGTAATTGTGAGACGATTAGGCTCTTAATATCTTCCGTTAATTGCGTGCTTATTCTATTATTGAGGGTTTCTTGAGAAGTGATTTATGAGCTTTACTTGAATTTCTTTTTTTTTTTATTTTATATCTTCTCAAATACATCGATAATCTGTGATTATATCTACACTATGATAATATAAGCTTGTTTCTGAATACACAATGCTGCTCAATAATAATAGATGTTTAAGGAAATATAGAATATACTGTTGTTAAACCGTGTGGGATCCACGGTGGGCAGTAGAGAAATATAAATATGTATATTGTGGTCAGAAAAACCATAGATGATATCGTTGGGAGATAAGGGTTTGACTGTATAACCCGGTCATTAGCATCGACTTTGGTTACACTGTCTTCGCCAATAAAATGCAAGATAAGGGACAGAAACAGATGTAAGCGTTTGAATCATTGTATACACATGATGTTACCTTCTTAGTTAAGTTGATATTTATTATGTTATTTTCATTTTGTTATTTTTTCTTAGTTTTTTTCTAGCATACATATTGCTATTTATGTTTCCAAACGAATGATCACAAATAATTTAGTTTTCCCTTGACTATCGTCACCACGGTTACTGTTGAATATATCCAGTGCAGATAATTTATACAATGGACACAGCAAATCTTCAAAGGTTTTATTGCTATGGAGATTTAATTTGTTAGTCTGTGGCAAAGGCACGTGGCTTTTAACTACATAGTGCGTTCTTTCGGGGATATAAAGGCATGTTAGTCATAATAACATTATTTACGTCCAGTCGTCAAGTGCTGCACAGCGCTGAACAGAACTACGCCATGTAAGTGCATGCTTTCTGTGACAATACTGAGATCAGGACACTCTCTGTGACAATACTGCTCGATCAGATCAGTACTGAGATCACAACACTCTCTGTGACAATACTGCTTGATCAGATAAGTACTGAGATCACGACACTCTCTGTGACAATACTGCTTGATCAGATCAGTACTGAGATCACAACACTCTCTGTGACAATACTGCTTGATCAGATCAGTACTGAGATCACGACACTCTCTGTGACAATACTGCTTGATCAGATCAGTACTGAGATCAGGACACTCTCTGTGACAATACTGCTTGATCAGATCAGTACTGAGACCACGACACGCTCTGTGACAATACTGCTTGATCAGATCAGTACTGAGATCACAACACTATATGTGACAATACTGCTTGATCAGATCAGTATGAAGATCACGACACTCTATGTGACAATACTGCTCGATCAGATCAGTACTGAGATCACGACACTCTCTACATCATAATATGATGAGACAGTTTCCTCAAGTCAAATTCTAAAATCCTCGCATAATTTCACCAATAAATTTGTCCTATGTTTTTCTTAGATGCTTATTGATATCGTGATTCGATTTTCCAACCTGATGAATACAAATAAGCTTTGCCCCATTCATATATTTGTTTACTGCCATTAGTGAATGGTCCCCTATTTGTCTTGATCACAACATAGCTTATATTTCTTCAGTCTGTCAATAATGTTGACTCACCGACCACAATTTTCAATTGAAAATTACTTTTTTTTTTTTAAACTGCCTGAATTAAAGTCACTAACTGTTTTTCTGATATATATATATATATATATGTGACCCCATTACACGTCTCAAAGTTTTTCCCACCAAATGGAGCTGTGTCGAATTTGTCAGGTTGGCTCGCGTATCTGTTTACCCGTCTAGCTCATATCGCTGCTGATTGGATATCGTTCCGCGAATGACAGAAACTAACAATTCGGTTTTCGTGTATTTTGAGCCTTGCTTGGCAGAACGATCCTGGCATACTGGATGCAGAAAAAAGAGAAGACTATGTCTAGTTAGGTCTAATTTGTGAGAGATGTGAAAACTGGATGTGGATATTCAAGGATATGACATATTACATTCTGGATTGACGTACATTGTGATGTTTCACGGTATGGTGTATTGTGTTGCCCTGCAGGTTTGCCGATATTTGTTTAACGAGCGAGTCACGTGCAACCACCTACATCATGTTACAGTTTAAGTTATGTCGTTAGTTGCATAATTGCTTACTTAACTGTCATGTGCTAACATTTTATATTTGAATGTTGAAACTCACGTGGAGCTGAATTTCTTTTCTCTGTGTCGCTTCTAAAAAAGTATATTTTTTTTCACAAAAGGGAGTCCCAGGGTGGAAGCCTGTGCCAAAGTACCTTGCATGCTTTTGGTGTGAGGTTTTCCATAATAATCTGATTTACACGATGCCGTTGCTAGCTCCATGCATGACTTTCTTTAGTCGTCATTTACAGCACGGTTGTCTCTCACTCTCTCTCTCTCTCTCTATCTTTATATATATCTATATATCTATCTATCTATCTATCTATCTATCTATCTATCTATCTATCTATCTATCTATCTATCTATCTATCTAACTATCTATCTATCTATCTATATATATGTCGGTATGTCTGTCTGTCTGTCTGTCTGTCTCTGTCTATCTCTCTCTCTCTCTATCTATCTATCTATCTATCTATCTATCTATCTATCTATCTATCTATCTATCTATCTATCTATCTATCTATCTATATATATATATATATATATACATAGAGAGACACTCTGTGGTCTATGGCATGTCATGCAAAGTTTAATTATCTATATTTCTCCTTTATATTTATCTCCTTCCCTGTCAAGTTCTACCCCCCCCCCCCCGACCTCTTCCTCTCTCTCTCTCTCTCTCTCCCTCTCTCTCTCTCGCACTAGGACACGCTTCTTCCTCCATCAATCCCTTCCAAATCCGTAACTTTATGCCATTCTTTTCACTTTAAATACAAATGTCATTATTATTTATATCTCTCTCATACTCTCTCTCTCTCCCTCCCTCTCTCGCGCTCTCTCTCTCTCAGACATCAAACATTTCACACCAACTCAACTCAGTGTATTTTATGCTTCCAGCTATACTGTATTTATTCGATAAAGAGTCTAATTGATGTCATACAGTGTGATCGAATTCTAAAGCCTGAGTCTCTTTGATATCTGATGACTCTTTGATATCCGATGACTCTTTGATATATGATGACTCGTTGATATATGCTGACTCCTTGCCTTCTCCGCGCACATTCTATCTGACGACAGAACATTCTAGAAACACCAGAAAACTCTACATGACAGTCAATTATCACATATATATATATATTTATATATATGGGTCAGCCCGAATCAAGGGTCACCTCACCTTGGCAATTGTTGAATGAATATTTGATATTTGCTGTCGTATTTCTGCAGTTATTATAACATCGGCCATGCCCTGACAGGAACACTATGATTACAAGTAATTCAGCACTATCAGGACTAACCAAATGGTGGCTACCCCACCACCATCACACGTGAAGGAAGACCAACATCTGGTCAGGCCCACCATTCTGGTCAGACCATGTTAGTCAGCGTCCGGCAAAATATAAGGTTCACGAACTCTATCTCGACTTCCACTTAGTCCTCCCTGGAAATAAATTGTTTTCCATGGCACTCGGCCAAACGAGTTGGGGGATTGATGTGATCCCCGTAGTAGTGGACATCACGCAAATGAAGCCAAGCAAAGCACAAACAGCCCTGAGGGTGCGGGACCTTATGAGCACGCTTGGGAAATGGTGGAAAGCTCCTGCGAACAGCCACTAGATGTCATTTTCGGTGCGCTAAAAGAGTAAACCAACTCATTGTGCAAACGGCAACAGCAACCACCATCGTATATATGTCTTGAAACCAAACAATGACATCGGTTTGTGATTGAAATGACTTTTCGTCAAAACAGAGCAAAAGTAACCAACAAAGACATATGTTTCTGTTTTGTTTCTAAGAATCGACGTCGCTGCACTCGTGGCATACCCATATGTGCTCAGTCTCTCTCAGCAATTGGCGTAAGGTCTGGATGCTGGTTGTACACTATCTGCTCCGTCGTCTCATGCGCCCTACTGCGCTCGAACCTCGTTTATTGTCAAAACTTTGCAGCCTGTGGATTGATGCTTCATCTATTGCGGTGTCCTCATCTAACAGGTGGCCATTGATTGAATTCAAAATGGTATTTATATCAATCATTGACACGCAGCAAAGATAACAATACAAACATTAAACAATTTTTAAAAAAAACTACATTTGTTGTAATTGATACAATGGCAGTGATCCTCAAATGGGATTTATGAATCCCAATAATAAACAGTTATCGATCAAATAATTGTAATCAGACTTAAGAAAAAGACTATAAATTGTTCAATAATTCAAATGCGAAATGGATGATTTCTATAACACCTTGCAAGAAACTAAGGAAAAAGTTGAAAAAAGAGATATCTTGATCATCATTGGCGATTTCAATACGAAAGTCGGAGAGGAAAGAGCCGTAGAGGAGAGAAGTGTTTGATGACATTTTGATTTGGGACACAGAAATGAGCGAGGAGAAAAACTGGTTGAATTCTGCATGGAAAATAACCTCTCCATCGCCAACACCTTCTTCAAACAACACCCACCTAGACTATACACGTGGACCTCCCCTGATGGCAACAGCAGAAACCAAATAGATTACATCGTAGTGCAACAAAGATGGAGATCAAATGTGCTGGCAACAAAAACGCTGCCAGGATCAGACTGCGATACGGACCACGAACTACTGTTTGCAGTTTTCCAAACAAGACTACGTAGGATCAACAAAGGTTGCCAGCCAATACGCTTGAATGTATCAGCAATACCTACTGAATACAACATCAAAGTAGAAAACAAATTTGAGGCGTTGCTTGCGGTACAGGAAGAGATGACATCTGAAAAGTTAACATCGCACGCAAGGGATATTTTTATCTCGACAGCGAAAGAAATGATTCCCAAGATGTCGCACAAGACATAGAGCTATATAACACAGGAAACACATAAACTCATTGCAGAAAGGCAACAATTAAAACAAATGGGAAGTACCAACACAGCATATAAAAACTGCGCAAGAAAAGTTAGAAGAGATATACGAAAAGATAAAGGAAGATACATAGTAGAAACGTGTAAGGATATAGACAACCTACAGCAACAAGGCAGAGCGAGAGATGCATTTAAGGGAATAAGAACACTGACAAGGGAATTCCGTCCGGTTCCACATGTCATAAATGACAAAGAGGATAACACATTAACGGAAACCAATCCATACTGAATAGATGGAGAGAATACTGCAGAACGATGTATGGTATAGCACAAAGCGCTCAGTTACAATCTTACCAAAGGAAGAGAAAGAACCTAAACCAACATTGGAAGAAGTACGCTCTGCAATTAAAAGCCTGAAAAATGGAAAGTCCCCAGGATGCGATGATATCCCAGCAGAGCTAATACAAGCAGGAGGGGAGGCATGTGCTCGAGTCTATCACAAGCAGATATGGCACAGTGCAGAGTGGCCAGAAGCATGGAAGAAATCAATTTATATTCCCTTTCTCAAAAAAGGCAACCTGAATCTGTGCACGAACTACCGAACTATCGCACTGATCAGCCACGCTTGCAAGATACTTCGGCGAATCATATTAAGAAGGATAGAGAAAAGGTTTGAATCTGAAATTCACGTAGTCCAGGCCGGTCTTAGGAAAGACAGAGGAACCCGGGACCACATATTCAATTTAAAGAATATCTACGAAAAATGTAGAGAGTTTAATGTAGACCTGTACACATGCTTCATTGATTACACTAAGGCCTTCGACATGGTAAATCATCCAAATCTGTGGAGAATCATGAAGGAAACGGGATTTCGTTTGCACATAGTCCATCTCATTGAAACATTATACCAAGATCAACAAGCCGCTGTCCGAGTATCTGGGCAAACATCGGATTGGTTTGCAGTACAAAAGGGAGTCCGACAGGGATGTATCCTCTCATCTTATCTGTAAAACATATATGCGGAATGTAGAATGAGAAATGTTTGAGAAGATGTGAACATTGAAAGTTTCGACCCATTTACGATTGGGGGTTACGAGATTCCACAGTTACGATACGCAGAAGACACAGTGATACTATCAAGAAGTGCAGAAGGGCTAGAGCAGCTACTTTCAGCCGTTAATGGACATAAAAAGATCAAAACCTGTTCATAAGCATAAATAAAACAAAGATAATGACCATCGACAAAACACAATGTCAACATAAATTTACAGTGCGTGGTGAGGAAATAGATCAGGTCACACATTTTGAATATCTTGGCTCCTGAATTGACAAAAATGGCGACTGCTTGAAAGAAATCAGAAGAAGACTAGCTATGGCAATGCAGAGACTGAACATCCTGAAGAAATTATGGCAGGGCACCAACAAAATGATAAACGTAAAAGTCTTGAGAACCTGTGTTTTTCCTGTGTCAGCTTATGGCTGTGAATCATGGACAATTACCAAAACTTCTAGACAAAGAATCGAATCCTTCTAGTTAAATATTACAGAAAGATCCTCAGAATACACTGGACAGAGAAAAAAACAAATGCAGACATTCGGCAAGAGTTGAGTATAGAAGAGAACTGGTTTATCAATTCTGGCTAGAAAATGCAGGTACTTTGGTCACATCAAGAGACACAATGGTCTTTAGAAAACGGTAATGGAAGGTATGGTGTCAGGCAAAAGAGGAAGGGGTAGACCAAGAAGACGATGGCACCACGATTTCCAGGAATGCCTGAGTATGACTGTGGCTGAGGCTGGTGTTTTGGAAAGGGAACGAGTTTCTTTAAGACAGACTGTGATGAGAGCGACGTTCTACAAAGGACATGCTACATGATGATGATGAATAATAAACAGTAGCTCGAATGTATAATGAGCGATTATACAACTGCTGTAATGTGGGCTCAGAACTGGACAGCGCTCGCCAGGAGGATAGAAGAAACGATACAAAGACACTCTAAACGTTTCTTTGAATAGTTTCAATATCGATGTCACTGGCTGAAAGCTGCTTGCTCTGAACCGCTCAACCTGGCGCACTGTGTAAACTCATAGTCTTAGAACTGTCGATCAGAGAACCATTACGGAAACGTAGGAAAAGCGAGATGCCCGAAAAGACATAATGCAAGTCGGCTTAATTACTAACGGTGTTGACGTTTGCCCTATGTGCGTTAGAGATTGTCACGACCTGATCGGACTGCACAGTCTTATGCAGTCACATCTGAATAAATATGTCTGACTCTGTCGCATCTTCGCTTGTGATGCACATCTAACTAACTAATTAGTCCACTCAGCATTTGGAGGAACGTATCGGTAACACAATAACCTGACACAAATAATGGAACATATCGTTATCACAATAACCTGACACAAATAATCGAACGTATTGTTAACACTAGAATAGCCTTGCATATGGAATCCACAAACTGACTTATCCACAGCAAGCTGCCTTCCGTATAAACAGATCGATTGAAGATGAGGTGACATATAACTCGCAGGAGATAACAAAAAAAGAAAACGCTAGCAATATGGATAGATCTATAAAAAGGCTTTGGTAAGATATGAAACATGTACACGTGTATAAGTGATTACTTGGATAGCAGGACAGCAAGAGTGCAGCTCCAAGGACACCTCAGGAAAGATGCTAATGGAACAAGAAGTTCCGCACGGTGCGATACTCTCACGCATATTGTTCCGCAAATAAATAAATAATATAGTCGCATAAATCCGCTAAAAGATTAGACTGTGCACTATAATCACATGTCTTTGCTCAATTGTCACATGGTTTGTTGGTTGGTTGATTGGTTGGTTGGGTGGTTGGATGGTTGGTTGGTTGCTAATGCCCACAATGGGTTGGTAACCATTTTGTGCGCCCTTAGAAGGACGGACCTTGTGGCAGAATGTCGTAGCTTTCCTGACATCCCGTGCGTGCTGTTAAAGTGGACCGTGGTCCTCCAGGCGGTTATGCACTTCTTGGTTTTATCTGAGTGTCACTCACTACTACGGGGATCACATCGAACATCACCTTGTTAACCAGACTATTG